>BGPR01038844.1:0-14536 GCA_013235015.1 Araneus ventricosus | reverse complement strand
TCTATTTTTATAAAGGAAAAATGAGTAGATGGAGATTATTAATATGAAAGAAGTTTACATTCATATCATAAAACTAGTTGAACGTGGGTAAAATGTGTTGATTCAAGAACACTGTTCAAGTATATATAAATAGCAGAATTTCTTAGCAACCCCCTAGGCTTTGAATTTTTTTATGCTTGAATGCGGTATTGGAACAAAATCTATTTTACTTAAACCACAATATCTATTTTACATAACCATTCGATATGGATCTTTAAAGCATTGAGGCATTGAAAAAAAATCTTATATCACATAAATTGTATTAAAAAAATAGTACTTGAAACATAATACAGCATCAAACCAGGCTGACATTAAACCGAACTAATCCGAAATGCGATTCCAAATTCCGACACACACAATGCAAAAAAAAAAAAATCCGACACTGCAATTCTTCCGAAAACATAATCTCAATGCAAATAGCATTAAAATTCCCTACACCACAGGGGAGAGTGGGGTTTCGGAACCTGTGCCATCCCCAATTGGCAGTAAGTACATCCTTATCAGTCTTCATTGTGCCGACCTGCGTTCTCCCCGGATAATCAATCAAGATGTCAAACCAAGAAAGGGGGGGTAAGAAATTAGGAAAAGTACGTGTGTTACAGTTTAGAGACAGTTCACAATGAACGTAAAATTCAGTGCAAACCGATTTCGGGGTGTTTTCGACCACACGTTTAAATGCGTGTTTAACGCTTTTGGGGTTGTCCAAGGTCAACGTAGAAATACGTGTGAAACACTCAGAGGGTTAAATTTTCAATTTCTCAGGTTTCCCTTTACTCTTTTAACAAGTCGATAGTTTCAACTATGGATCAATCATACTTAGAAACAGTGTGCATGATTAGCAAATTTTGTTTGAGTTATGACGATTGGATGATGTTCTACTAAAACAATATTTGCATACACACTTTTCCTGTGTTGAATAAACTTGTACTTCTATAATAAACGTTTCCATTTAAATATGTGAGAAGCCCATTTAAATTTAGAAATAAACACAGCTCTAGAAATTTTGAAAACAGAAGCTTGAAATTGTGTGTGCATTAATGACTGTAAAAGCACCTTTTAACTAAGTGACACTCTTATTTTATGGAGACCGTATATAAATTTAATATTTGAAAAAAGTTTCATTATTGAGCTCTACAGAAGCTGAAGTATTTTATTACAACTTCCCAGCTCATTTAATTAAACTTTGTAATTGAAAGTATATATCTAGGTGTCCTAATTAAGGAAATGCTCTTTTATTCCACATTCTTGAGACTCTCTCTCTATATATACAGGGTGATTATAATTAAAGTTGCACTTAAAGAAGGCTGTAGAAAAGAACCACTGGTCGGAATGACCTTATATTTCATCTGAGTATACGTGAAGCAATGGGAAATTATTTTGCGGAAGAAAAAAATTAGTTCAAAAGTTGATCGATAGTTAACACTGCACTCGTGATAAGATGCTAAAAAATGATTGCCTTAAAAGATATGCTAATTTTAAGATGCTAATTAAAAGACGTGACATGCGCACCGCGCATTACACTTGTGGTGAAAAGGCGGGGAACATGCAGTTAATGTTATTATGCGTCTGAGAAGGTAGTCATGACTCTAATCATTGAAGGATCGGGCTCTGCTTGTGAAGCTTCTTTACAAGAACGGTGATTTTGCGGCAATTGTGCATTGAAGAAATTCTGGACATTAAAGGGTTTAAGAAGTGCCTCTGTTCCGATGACTGCATTCGGTCTGAAGAAGATGATTGATCAATTCGAAGAGTCAGGTTCATTTGACGTGGAATGTGGCAGAGGGAGGAAAGCAATTGCTTCAACATCAGTGGGAGATGTGGCTACAACATTGCAGGAAGCGTCAAGAAGTGCTTTGGGAACGTGCAGTCATGGGGAATTTCCCGAACTTTAGACATGCCTGTCAGCATTTTTCTTAAAATTTTACGAAACATCCTGCAATGCTATCCATTCAAAATTGCGCATGTTTAGGAGTTGGTTCCTGCTGACCTGCCAGAACGAGAAGCTTCCTCCATGTAACTTCTTCCTACAATTAAAGTGGACAATGCATAGCCATGGCACATTTTGTGGACAGACGAAGCCAATTTCCATCTTCAAGGTTCTGTCAATATTCAAAATTGCAGAATATGGGCAAGAGAGAAGACGCCCCAAATGCAACCATTGCCTCTTCATTCACAAACGGTCACTGTGTGGTGCGGGTTTATGGCAGCATTTATCTTTGGCCCTTTCTTTTTCGAGGAGATTGGTTCTTCTGGTCCTGTAACCTGTACAGTCAAAGGGAAACGTTATGAATCTATTTTGCGCAACCAGATTGTTCCAGTACTGCAACAGCGCGGATGTGTGGATAGCACAATTTTTATGCAAGATGGCGCTCCTCCGCACATTGCAACACCAGTGAAGCAGCTGTTGAATCTGCATTTTGGAAATGACAGAATTATCAATCGCCATTCCCTACAGCCTGACCACCATGACCGGAACCCTTGCGACTTCTGGCTGTGAGTTTACCTAAAGATGTTGTGTAAGGGAGTCTGATTGCGAACTTAGCTGAGTTGAAAAACCGCATTACGCAACACATTCACAATATCCCCACTGAAACCCTCTGATCTGTTATGGAACATGCTGTTTTGCGTTTTCAGCTCATAGGAGAAAACGGTGGACAGCATATTGAACAATTCTTCAAGTCGAAGGCGACTTCCTTTTCTTGATGGTTTAATCCGTTTTTGCTTATTTTACGGATTTTGGCCTAGGGACAGTTAAAAGTCGATTTCATTTTTGCTTTTTATACGGATTTTGGCCTAGGATCTATTAAAAACCGTTTTCATTTTTGCTTTTTCTACGGTTTTTTTCCCTAGGGAGAATTAAAAATCGATTTGTTCCTATCCGCTGTGGCATCATCACGTCGTGGTGGATGGTCTTTGAACAAAGGCATTAACAACATGTCACGTTTTTGAATTAGCATCTTAAAATTAGCATATCTTTTAAAGAAATTTTTTAGCATCTTATCACGAGTACAGCGCCATTTAACGGTCAACTTTTGAGCTTTTTCTTTCGCAAAACAAATTCCCATTGCTTCTCGTATACTGAGATGAAATATCAGGTCATTCTCACTAGAGGTTCTTTCGTTTACAGTCTTTTGAAAGTGCAACTTTAATTATAATCACCCTGTATATATAGGGTGTCCCAAAAATGTTGAACAAGCGTTTATTTCCATGAATATTGATATTAGACATATACTCCTAATTACAAAGTTTTATTCAATAAGGTAGGAATCTGTGCTAAAATATTTTGGCTTCCGTGGAAAGTGAAAATAAAAAGTTAAGAAAATTAAATTTTATACAGCCCCCATAGAGCAAAAGTGTCTATGAGAAAAATGTTCCTCTTACACTCATCTTTGCATAAACTAAGTTTCACTATTCCATCTGCAAAACGTGCAGATATATATTAATTTTTAAGTTTGAAGGGACCTTTCACAAATTTACATGGAGATGCTTATTGCAGAAATGCAAATTTATTCAACATAGAAAAACTGTGAAATACATATATTTGTCTAATAGTACATCATCCAATCATCATAGTTTGAAAAGAATTGCCAATTACTCATGTTGTTACTCAGTTTCATTGGCAGATAGTTTCAACTATCGACTTGATAAAGAATGGAAGGACCAATTGAGGAAATAAAATTTAACATGAAACAGGAAAGTAGACTAATTTCGGGTAGGAATATTAATTTATTTGATCTAAGCTTTGTGCATATTATGTTTTACCTAAGAGCAGTGGCGACTCGCCCTTCAGAACTCACGAAAATTATTTTTAAAATTCGTATTTTCGATTTTAATCTTATTTGTTTACTTGTTCACTTTGAGAGTTCGATTATGAACGAAAAAGGATAATAACGAGAAAAGAACAGAGAAAATGAATGAAAAAGAAAGACAAACACAGGATTGGGCTAAACATCAAATAGTTTTGGAAAGCACCAAAATTTAGTAATTTCATACAACTAAGTGACATCATGGGCGAACGCTAATAGCTATCACTTTTGTCTTTGAACTTAGATGGAACTTTATTTTCGAATGTTCCTATTTGGCACTAGGCTACCTAATGTTATTTTTTCCCTTCAATCTGACCCAAAGTTCGCCTTCGTGCTCTTAATTTGCTTTTCTTTGCTTTATCTTTCATTCGCTGTCTAAATTTCAAATTCACTTTCATGTTGCCCCAACGGGAACTTGGCTGCTTACTGCGTATTCGTTTTCTGTTCTTAAAATTCATTTAAGTAAAAATATTCGATTGTAATTTAAAAAAATACTATTTAGATAATCAGAACTGCAAGTTTGGATTATTTGAAGGTAAAGCTAGTTTTGAAAAGTTGCTTTCCAATTGTATTCTAGTAATATTTTTTAGCACTTCGTTTTTTGAGCAGATGAATCGTCGCTGGTGATATATCACAGTGGATATTTTTAGAAAGTTCACATGATGAATTATTTTTGTAAATACTTCAATTAATGTCTTATTTGACTATCATTTAAATTTAACAAGAGTTAAAAAATACGTTTTTGTTTCCCTGTTTAATCCCTTTTAATAACTTATTTAAATATGTAAATTATCCCTCAAATGTGCATCGAAATACTGTATCAAGCAGAATTGAGAAGAATGGAAAAGGGGTCTAAATCAATAAATTTGTCTTCTTATATCTCTGTAAGTTTCGTAGATAGAAGCCTGCAACTCTGCATGTGAATAGATGAATGTAAGGAAAACATTTAACTAATTGACATTTTTCAATACGGTGGCCGTATAGAAATTTAATTTTTGTAACTTTTTATTATCTTCCCCTTAAAATTAAAAGTATTTTCATACAAATTTTACCTTATTTGATGAAATTTTGCAACTGCAAGTATATTTCTAGAATCAATATTTAAGAAAATAAACTCTTATTTCACTTTTTTCGACATCCTGTATACAGGATGTCATAAAACGTGGAAAAAGCGTTTATTTCGTTGGATATGGATTTTAGACACTTACTTCCAACTGCAAAATTTCATCAAATAAGGAAAGCATTTGTATCGAAATACTTTGAAATCAAAGGAAATTGATAATAAGAAGTTACAAAAATTAAATTTTTATGCGGCCTCCATAGAGCAAAAATGCCAACTAGTAAAATGTTTCTTTTACATTCGTCTATTCACATACAAAGTTGCACTCTTCCGTCAGCAAAACTTACTGATATATAAGAAGAAAAAGTTGTTGACTTAGCTGCTCTTTGATACAGTCTTCCGATGCATATTTCAGGGTTAATATACACATTTGAAAAATTATTTAAAGGGCGTAATCAGGAAATAATGTATTTGTTAACTCTTGCTAAATCTAAAAACTATTCGAATAATATATTAATTGAAGTATTTATAAGAATAGTTCATCTTGTGAACCTTCAAAAATATTCACGGCGACTTATTAGCAGTGACAGCTCATCTGCTCAGAAACAAGCAGTGCTTTAAAAATATTACAAGAATGCAATTGAAATATTTTTTTGTCAAAAATAGATTTACTTTCAAATATTTCAAACTTGTAGTTTTAATTACTGAATTGTATTTTATGTAATTAAGGTCCTTTTTCTGAGTGAATAAGAGAAATCGAATATGTAGAAACCAGCCAAGCTCCCGATGCGGCAACATGAAGTGAATCCGAAACCTAAAAACAGCCAATGAAAAAAATCAAGAGAGCTTAGGCAAACCAAGGGTGAAATTGAAAAGGAAAAATAAAGAACATTAGTTGGTTTCCTTTCTCCATTGTATCACTTAGTTATACGAAATGAGCGAATTTTAGTGCTTTCCAAAACTATTTGGTGTTCATCCCTTTCTGTGTCTGTGTTTTACTTTTTTATTCATTTTCCGTATACTTTTCTCATTTTTATCTTTTTTCGTTAATAATCAAACTCTCAGATTGGATAAGTAAACAAAAAAGAATAAAAACAAAAATACGAATTTTTAAAATAATTTTCGTGAGTTCTGAAACTCTGCATACCTATAAGACGACTGTTTTCAGGTAAAGCGTATTAATACGCACAACGTTAAATTTTCAATTCCTCAAGTTGTCCTTCCATTCTCTATCAAGTTGATAGTTACAACCATCTGCAGATGAAACTGAGTAGCACTATGTGTCATTGGCAATTTATTTTTAATCCGTGATGATTGGCTAATATACAATAATTCTTGACAAATATTTGCATTTCGTTGTTTTCCTGTATAGAATATAAATCAGCATTTCTTCAATAAACATCTCCATATAAATTTGTGAGGAGCCCTTGAAATTTAAAAATTAACATTAAATTGTAAGTTTTGCAGACAGAATTGTGAAACTCAGATAATGCCTAGATGAGTGTAAGAGGAACATTTCACGCATTGACACTTTTGCTCTATAGGGCACGTATAAAAATCTAATTTTCTTAACTTTTTATTTTCAACTTCCATAGATTCTAAATTGTTTTCACACAAATTCTAACCTTATTTGATAAAACTTTATTATTGTAAGTATATGTCTAAAATCGAAATTTAAGGAAATAAACGCTTGTTCCAGCTTTTTGGGACACACTGTACATACAAACAGTACCTGCATGGCGTTGCTTGTGGTATCATGAATGGGGACGAAATGAAAAAGAATAATCCCACAATGACATAAAATAAAATTTTCGATACCTCTTTAAAACATTGCGATCTTTGTCTAAAAGCGACCTTAAGATAGCGACCTTAAGCTTTGGAGATTTTTCCTGACCTCAATATTCGTTGCAGGAGGATTATTGTTTCGGCAAATTCTTCTTCAACTCTTTATTTTAAAGTGATATTTTTAAATATTTTTATTTTCAAATTTGAGACCCCAAAACTTCATTTGAGATGAAAAGAAAGACATTTTCATCATCTTCCTCTACTGTGCTTGGTAAGATGACGGACTGAAATAACATTTTAATTCAAAATCCGTATGCTATTAAGAAACTATTTAAAACTGTTGAGACCACATCTCGATCATATTAAATTAAACATAACTTGAAAAAACATATAAAACTAAAGAAATGAAATCCATTACAATAATCGCATAGCTTGGATTTTGTCCTAGCCGAAACAGGTGGAATGGGGCCAGAGCATGCACATAAAACATTGGAATCCCAATTCCGTTTTTCCAGGCTCACAGGAAATGATGCATTCTTTTTTTATCGAGGACCTCTGGGTAAAAATTGTTATCAGCGTCATTGTAAGAGAAATTCAAATTAATGAATTCAGACTTCATATTCAGTACATTGGAATTCGAGGTGTCGTACAGCTACTTTCTTCTCTTTTATAGAATTTTTAGACGGTTTGTTGCGTTTAGTCTTATTAACTTCAGACTTGTTCAGCTGTCAAAGTTTTCTTTTATCTTATATTTCCTCTATCTCCTTTTTAATGAGATTCTCGTTTTTCTTTGGAGTGCCAGTGAGTTGCAGAATGAGAAGGTGGCATTCAGGTAACACGACGAGCTATTTTCCTGAATCAGCATGGAGGGGTTCGTCATCTTACCCATCACATAACAGAAAACAAACATAATAGAACTAAAGAACAGAAAAAAGCAATTTCAACTTACATTATTGATGATGGATTCCTGCTACATCGAGTAATTTGGAAGGATAATAAGAACTTTTCGACAATTTTAGGCAAATACGTTGCTTACATAAAAAATCCTTCTCGGCAAGATGGAAGACAAAGGTAGAATCCTTTAAGTTAATGTTACAAAAGGAATGAAATATTACATATTGATCAATACAGACATACACAATTTATTTTTCTCACACATTGCAATATTTACGTCGTGATTCTGTTTTCATGGCATTTAATTTTTTACTATATCAAAGTTTTATCATTCGACTACAAAGGTTATGACAGTTTTATTGGTCAGTACATTGCTAATTTTTTTTTATATCCCAACACATAATCATTCATCAGGTAGGAGTCATAAAGAAATAAATATCCCAGAAGTGCAAATATCCTCTAAAGATAACGTTAAGCCAGCCTATCTCAAACACTAGCAAGAATTTGACACTCGATAAAAATGAAGAAAGACTCTAGATTTAAAATTTAATTTTTTTAATCTAGGTTAACATATAATTGTGCGAACATGACAAAGTAAAAGTCATAAGCTAAAATTAGATTCATAAATTTCATACTTTCCTAACCAGAGACATATATTTCAGCAATAAAAGTTTCGCTGAAAAATTGGCTCACTGTCTTTTTCTTCTGGAACCTTCGGATTGATTGTTATAAACGTTTAAGGAATGAAATACACTAGGCAGTGTTCTCAAGAGGCTAGAAGAATAATCTCAATCCCGCACCCTTAATCAGTTGATCTCTATTTCCCTTTTCACACAGATTTTGCACTGGTGCAAAGTTACATCCACGAATGGAAAGTAACTCCACTTTACAGTATTACATACCTATATATATATATATATATACATATTTTCATTTCACATTTTATACTCTTTCATTTTTCGATTTATACTCTATCTATCCATCTATCCATCTATATATATATATATATATATATATATAATATAAATCCAAATAAAACTAGTATATAATCATACAGAAATAAAGTAAACAAGAATTAAATCCTATATCAAAATCATTATTTGAAAAATACATCAATTTTAAATAAAATCTAATAAATTGAAATTACATATGATACCATAAACAAAAATCAAGTTCAAGCATTATATGTCAACAAGAGAAAGAACACTGTTGTTATTAAAAATAATGAAATAGGCAATCCATGTAAATGGAGTTTTCAACAATTAAAATAGCAGCTTGGCTGTGGACAAGCTTTAGCCAGGTTAAATTAATTTTGCTGTACAAACCATCCCTGTTACTATTGTTGCTGAAAAAACAGACAGTGTAATTTTCTTTAAAATGAAAGAATTTATAAAGAAAAGTCTTACACTAACATTAACTATAAAGCATGACTATAAAGAAACGACTAAATTTCAGGAAAAAATATGTAAATATCATTATATTGCACTAAGATATTGCACTAAAGACAGTAAATATATAATTCAAAAAAATACCCATACTTTACATTAAACATAAACTAATCTGTGTCTCCACTTAAACTTACCAGAATCCATCTCTTTCAATATAGCCCGCTATGCATATTGACATCACATGTTGCCAGAACCAAAAATCTTACCATGAATCAGCATAATTGAATAAATAATATAATTAATTTTAGATATCATGATTTAGTAAGAAACCTATATTATAATTCTCAAAACTATATTAAAAATTGTATTGCATTTAGTTATCCAGAAAATATTAGAAAATAGTTAAAAATGTCTATTAAAAAGGAAATTTTCACTTGAAAGATCCTGGCGCCATCTATGTAATAAATCTGAAAGAAATAACTCAATAGCCATATTTGAATAAAACTACACATTACGTGTAGAATAAGTGAAAACACTATCCCACTAACAAAGAAATAAAAATATTCTTTCATAAACCAATATGAGTGATTTATTTTAAATGACATAAATATTTCCTATCTATTTATGCTCTTAGAAAACCTATAGGCGTTCCATAATCCTGGGCAAAGGAGTAAAAATTTCTTATGTTCTTAATTCTAATATCAATGTCTGTTACTAAATTATTATTTCTAATTATATAATTTTTTACTAAATTCTTGAAGACAGAAATGCTAAGATTACTGTTCCAAAAAGGGAATTATCTATGATTTTAATATCTAGATCTAAAAATTCTGCAGCTAATTCATTGTCATTAGTTTTTATAAGTTTTAAATAAACAGGATAGAAGTCAATATGTGGCTTAAGGCCAATTTCTTTATTGAATAATATTAAATCATCTATATAGCGGAATGATATACTATGGCTGTAATTAGTCAAATCTTTCTCATAGTAGTGAAGATAAATATTTGCTAAACTATTACTATCAGGACCTGCTTGATGTAATCTTTTAATTTGATGGAAAATTTTATAATCAAAAAAATATAATTTTGTTTTAGAACAAGATTAATAAGATTTTTAAAATTATTAATGTTAATATCGTTTTTAAGATCATAATCTTTATGTATATTTACTAGGGTATTAGTCAAATCTTCAATATCTATACTATTAAATAAATCCCGGAAGTCAAAATTATGTACACTAGTTATTTCTACATCTTTAATTACATTTAATATCTCTACACTATTATTTACTATAATTGTATCTTTTTGCTTATTTAAATTCTCTATCACTGTCTGTATGTATTTTTGCAAGAGTTTGCCTGATTTCGTAATATAAGTATTGCAGCCATTAGTAACACTTCTAAATTTAAGAGGACTCTTGTGAAATTTTGGTGTAAGAAATATGTGAGGATAAACTTTTTTAATGTAATTAATTCCCAATTTTTTATGGAAGGCTTGAATTCTACTAGAAATTTCTCTTTCACCTAATTTTGTCTCTTTATAAATATCACTATAAAGAATATGATCATTAAGTATTTTTTTGCAAAAATATTTACAAATTATAGCAAAATTACTGGGCACTTTGTCTATATAGACTATTACAAAATCTGTTTGCAATTCTTTAATATGTTTTTAATATCAGGATATCTAATAATATAATTAGATTTAAAATTATAGTTAAAAAGATCAAATAATGTTTTATGTCTATATTCATTAAATGCCTCTAGAGGCAGACTATATTTTATTGCCATATTTAATATAAATTTCTTAATATCTTTTTTGATTTGATTTTTAATAATTTCATTACTATTAGCTATAGCCATTCGATGCTTTGTACCTTTACTCATTAATTCTCTAAGTTTTCCATTTCCAACAATATTCAAATCTCCAGTAATTACATGTCTATGATCTTTATTCAGGAAATCATTATAATTTAAACACTTGCAATCATCACTCGTATTACTTTCTTTTATATTATTATAGTTAAAAATCATTCCGCCTAATTGTGTGTTATATTTAAATGCACGTTTAATTTTAATATTTTTTATAGGGAAGCAATTAATATGTTTATCTAATATAGCAGAAAATTTACATTTGTCATACTTTTTGTTCATAAAAAGGAAAGTACAATATTCAATGTCTTTCTTATTTGAAGTGTTATGTGATAAATTAAATTTTTTATAAATAAATTTGAAGATATCTCTAATCAAATCCCATCCATGTGAGTCTGTCTTATTATTCATAATTAATTCTCTGCTAGCTTTTATTTCTTTTTTATTTAATCCAAACATATATCGTTTAATCTTTTTTTATATCAAAATCTTTATCAAAATGCTTACACAATACCAATAATTCTTCATTAATAATCTTAAGTTCTCTATTATCTCTCTTGTGTGTAGCTATACTAGATTTACCATGTCTTTTTTCTATATTAGAATTTTCTACTTTATAAAAGTAATGAGATTCATTACCTTTTAAAACTTGCAGAATGTTTTTCCCAAAATACAATACATTAAGTCCATAAGGATATATAGTGTTGTAGTATTCTATAAAAAAAATTTTCCCGCCATAATCTATTTTTTATGTAAGGAACTATCTTAATGATGCTAATATCAACATTATCAAATCCATGTGCATGAAAATATCCAATTTCTATTTTATTATGAATATTTATGTAGTTTTCAAATTTTTTAGTGTCTGAACGGTGTTGATTAATTCTTATATTGATTGTATTAGATGTTTGTCCTATATACTTGAAATTACAAATTTTACAATTCAGCATATATATACAATTATAAGTTTTACAAAAAAGAAATTCAGAACTATTATCTAATTGAGCTACATTAATCATTGCACAAGTTTTACATCTCTTATTATTACACCTTTTGAATTTAAGATTCTCTAAATAATCAATTTTTCATTATTATTCATTTTCTTCATATTACTATTGAACTGCAGTGTAAAATGTGAAAAAGGGGAAGCCAATTTATTTTTATATTTATATTTTGAATTCCAAAAAATCCTGGTTTTATACTTTTTTGTATAATTATCTCTATATCCATTATCAAATCCCTCTATATTGTCACCATAAATACAGCTCAAATCTTTATAATTATTATTTTGTGAAGTATTACTATTATAATCATTTTAAATTATAATAATTTTGTAGTATGAAAGTCTGTATCAATATCATCACAAAAAAGTAGACTAAATTTATTTCCAGTATCAAACTCACAATAATCTCCAAATTTAGGCATAATAGCAGCAATATCTTTTTAGTCTTTTTTTATTTTAGAATTTTTTTGTTTACTGCTCTATTAGCACACTCTCCCTCATTAGACTCTCCATGCACCAGATCCATAAATACCAAAAATCAAATGCTAATTAATGATGAAACAATGGTAAAATTTTAACGATGATATACATACCATAATAATATAACGCCGAGCAAAGACCTACAAAAATGTACACCTAATTGCCAGTCTCTAATTCTTTAAATCATATAACCTCATAAATAATTCTAAAATCGAAAGTAGCAGTATTTGGTGAATTGTGAAATAACATACATCCATACGAAAAGTTACCCATTTGAAAGCAACGACAAGTCACAATTTCAAACGGGAAAACAATAGAACATATATCAAAGTGAAATATTTAATATCCAAATCAAACTACACACCACTATATATACCAATTAAAAATCAATTTGATAATTTATGCACATTCTAAAAAATGGCTATAAATCAACTGCTAATTAATCCAATTTTACCTAAAATAATCACTAAAGACATCCCACGAACAGAAACAGTAAATAATTTTTCATTTTTATAGTTTTTTTGTATTTTTGCATTATAGACATAATGATACTTGAAGAATATCATTAATACATATTAGAAATGTTACTAATGGCTGCAATAATTATTACAAAATCAGGCAAACTCTAGCAAAAATACATACATACAGTGATAGAGAATTTAAATAAGTAAAAAGATACAATTATAGTAAATAATAGTGTAGAGATATTAAATGTAATTAAAGATGTAGAAATAACTAGCGTACATACTTTTGACTTCCAGGATTTATTTAATAGTATAGGTATTGAAGATTTGACTAATACCCTAGTAAATATACATAAAGATTATGATCTTAAAAACGATATTAACATTAATAATTTTAAAAATCTTATTAATCTTGTTCTAAAAGAAAATTATATTATTTTTTATAATAAAATTTTCCATCAAATTAAAAGATTACCTCAAGGAGGTCCTGATAGTAATAGTTTAGCAAATATTTATCTTCACTACTATGAGAAAGATTTGACTAATTATAGCCATAGTATATCATTCCGCTATATAGATGATTTAATATTATTCAATAAAGAAATAGACCATAAGCCTCATATTGACTTCTACCCTGATTATCTAAAACTTATTAAAACTAATGATAATGAATTAGCGGCAGAATTTTTAGATCTAGATATTAAAATCATAGATAATAAATTAGTAACAGATATCTTTGATAAAATAGACAGATATCTTTGATGCATTTAACTTAAAATTAATAAATTCCCTTTTTGAAATAGTAATCTTAGCATTTCTGTCTTCAAGAATTTTCTAAAAAATTATATAAATAGAAATAATAATTTAGTAACAGACTTTGATATTAGAATTAAGAACATAAAAATTTTTTATTCCTTTGCACTTGATTATGGAATGCCTATAGGTTTTCTAAGAGTATATATAGATAAGAAATATTTAGGACATTTAGAATAAAACTTTCATATTGGTTTATAAAGGAATATTTTTATTTCGTTGATTGTGGGATAGTATTTTCACTTATTCTTCTTGTAATGTGTAATTTTATTCAAATTAGGTTATTGAGTTATTGGTTTCAGATTTATTACATAGATGGCGCCAGGATCTTACATGTGAAATTTTCCTTTTTAATAGACATTTTTACCAATTTTCAAATATTATCTAAATAAATAAATGTATTACATTTTTAAAATGGTTTAGAGAATATTAATATAGGTATCTTACTAATTCTTGATATCAAAATTTAATTATATTATATCGTCAATTTTGCTGTTTCATGGTAAGATTTTTGATTGTGGCAACTTGTGATGTCAATATGATTGGCGGGCTATATTGTAAGAGATGAATTCTGGTAAGTATAAGAGGAGTCATTGATTAGTAAATGTTTATTCAAAAGTATGGGTATTTTAATAAATTATATATATACTGTCTTTAGTGCAATATCATAGTGCAATATAATGTTATACTACATAATTTTATCCTGAATTTTAGTCGTTTACATACAGTTATTTTTTTATTGTTAGGGTTAGTATAAGACTTTTCCTTCTAAATTCTTTCATTTTAGTGTAAATTACCCTGTTTGTTTTTTCAACAACAATAGTAACAGGGATGGTTTGTACAGCAAAATTAATTTAACCTGGCTAAAGCTTGTCCACAGCCAAGCTGCTATTTTAATTGATGAAAACTCCATTTACTTGGTCTGCCTATTTCA
>BGPR01038843.1:0-14536 GCA_013235015.1 Araneus ventricosus | reverse complement strand
GAGATTTAAATTTCCTGTTCAAAATGGCTGCATTGATATCCTATGCTTTAAACACACGTGTTAAATTTGGAACTCACAATGTTTAATAATTTTTATTCTTTTATATGTTAAGAATTTAGTGACTATTATCTCTGTAACCAGAGAGTTCTCTAAATGAGCCCATTCTAGTAATGTTTAAATGTTTCATGTCATGTGATTTTACCATAATGACAAAGTAATGTTCGCACAAATATATGGTAACCTAGATTAAATAAACTAATTTAGATTCGTTCTTCATTCGTGTCAAGTGTCAATTTCTTGCTACTGTTTCAGATAGGCTGGCTTAATGTTATCTAGGGGATATTTGCGCTGCTGGGATGTTTATTTCTGTATGATTCCTACGTGCTGAATGATTATGTGTTGGGATATAAAAAAAATTTGACCAATTTACTGACCAATAAATCTAGCATAACCTTTTGGAAGGAAAAATGGAATGATAAAATTTTGACACAGGAAAAAATTAAATGTCATGAAAACAGAATCACAGCGTAAATATTGCAATGTGTAGAAACAGTAAAGTCATTGGCTATGTCTGTATTGATCAATATGTAATATTTCATTACTTTTGTAACATTAGCGTAAAGGAATCTACCTTTGCCTTCAAGCTTGCCGAAAAGGGATTTTTTAAACACTTCTATCTCCATCGTAATAAGCGCACTACGACTTTCATTTCAAGTCACGAGTCTTCCGGGAAAACATAGTCAATCTAAGTGATCTCACTTTAAAATCATTCAAAGAAGGTGAAGACATTACTCAATATTTTCAGGGAAAATTAAATATAGGGAGGCAGTTAAATTTATCTACAGATATCATCCTTGAAGGACTTTCAGATGGCCTGCCAGTCAAATTAAGACATTTTCTTGCTATAAATTCCCATAAAAAACCTACAGGGGGGCTCATAAAAGCATAAAATTAATCAAAATACAAAAATCTAGTGAAAATCAATTAAACCCTAGCCATTCTGCAACCCAAAATGTAAAAACAAACTTTGACGCTAATCAACGGCAGCCAAGAAATGTTAGGCCCCATAACTTTTCACCCAGACAAAAATTTAGGCCAAATAACTTTTAGCCAAATTACCCTCCCAGGCAAAATTTCAGTCCAAATAACTATTACCCAACTCCTCCCCCCAGACAAAATTTTAGACCTTTCAGTAATGCTAACACCCATTTTCAAAACAAATTGCCACCTTCACCGTGCTGGATTTGCACTAATCAAGGCATTGCCAATGCTTATCATTGGGTACAAACTTGCCCATTTGAACTTGCTGCAGGACGATTACCAGCTCCCAACCCTGCTCCACCTAACTTTGACTCTCCAAAGGAGGAAAATCAGCAATGACAATTACCTACAGTATCCGGATACTAGAAAAGAAACCCGTTGCCATGTGTTTTAGACACTGTTTCGACAATCTCGTTAATCCTACTTGATTTTGTGACAAAACAACTTTTAAAAGTGACAAATGCTAAGGTATAATTGTACAGCAAACTCGGGGTACAGTTAGCTTAACTAAAACATGTACATTTTCATTAAATATTGGTACCATAAACAAAACTGGGGCCATGTATGTTCTAGACCATACTTGACCTTACATAAACTTAGGAATGCCAGAACTGACAAAATATGACATAACTATAGAGTGCAGTCAAAACACTATATCTCAAAATGGAAAATCTTATATAAAATTGAAATTGATAAAAATAAACAAAAAATTTCTTTACATATTTCTGAATGTAAACAAATAATCTCCCATTGTTCTCGGACCACTGAAGATCTGGTTAACCTTCCTCAGTCTGTCACAGAGAATAAATGCGAGTTAAGAAAAGAAGTAAAAGATATAATTAAAAATTGATTCAATTTTCTGAAAGGACAAGTATGATGTTGGTGAACTCAGAGTTGAACGCCGAAGAATTGTGCTCAATTCTGACTTACCAGTTAGTCTGAGACCTTATCGTACTTCTCCTATTGAGGTGCAAGAAATAAAGAGTCAGATTGAGAAATTGTTGCAAGCTGGTTTAATTAGAGAAACTAATAGTCCCTATTCGGCCCCAATAACTCCAGCTTTTAAACGCGATGAGGGTAAAAAGACTCGATTATGCATAGATTTCAGAAATTTAAATGCTCTATGCAAATCAGACTCTGAATACTTACCTCTCATGGTTAGTCTACTAGATAAATTATCAAAAGCAAAAATTGTTTCCTCTTTGGATTTTACTTCTGGATATTGGCATGTACCCATTCACCCCAAAGATACTGAAAAACTTGCTTTCTGCACAAATTTCGGCTTGTATGAGTGGAGCAGATTACCATTTGGCATTAAAGTATCTCCCTCAATTTTTATTAGATTAATTAGAAGAACATTAACTGAATATAAAATTGATTTTGCTTGCAATTATTTCGATGATATGATTGTGTACTCTTCATCTGAACTAGAACATTGGAAACATCTTAAAACAGCCTTTGAAATACGTGAAAAAGAAAACATTAATTTGAAAGTATCAAAATGTGTTTTTGCCCAAAATTAACTTTTTGGGTTATGAAATTGAACAAGGTAAAGTTTCTCCTAATAATGCTAATATTGAAACTATCAAAAAATTGCAACCTCCCACTAATGTTAAAAAACTTAAAAGGTTCTTTGGTTCTATAAATGTTTACAATAAATTTATTCCTCAATATGCTAAACTTAGATATCCTTTAAATCAACTTTTGAAAAAAGTTGTAAAAAACTGGGCAAATGAATGTCAGGATGCATTTGACAAACTTAAAGAAACTCTAACAACAAAACCAGTTTTGAATTTATATAACCCTGATGTAACTTTTCATGTTTTTGTCGACGCATCACAAAAAAGTGTTGGAGCTGTTTTGAGCAACCTGATGCCTCTAATGTTTTACACCCAATAGCTCATCATTCTAGAAATTTAAGAGACTATGAAAAAAATTATTCTATAACTGAGTTAGAACGTCTTGCAATAGTAGATGCTTTAGATAAATTTTACTATTACCTCCAGGGTCAAAAATTTGTTATTCATACTGATCATGCGGCTCTTGTTTGGTTCAAAAATGTTAAAAATTTAAGGGGTAGGTTATTTCGCTGGTCATTAAAGTTAAGTATGTTTGACTATGAAATTAAATATCAAAAAGGTTCTACTAATATTGAAGCAGATATATTATCTAGGCATCCAATTTCTCACCATCTTCAACATTCTGTTCATTAGTTAGGCATTAATGAAATAAAAATGCAACAAAAAATGATAATCTCTGTGGACCTAAGTACCATGAAGTTAAAGATGTAGTAGTAATTTTAAAATTAATAGTAAAATTGTTGTTCCATTTTCATTAAGGCATAAATTGTTATATCAAGCTCATGAACAACCTGGTCTTCCTGGTGTCCAAAATATGTTAAATTTAAATACCCCTCAGTATTATTGGCCTAATGTTGCCTATTACCTCTGATATAACTGAATTTGTTAAATATTGCTATGTTTGTCAACTTAACAAAAAACGAAAACAAAAACGATCTGGCCTGCTCTAACAAGTACCTTCTACTAGTACACCTTTTGAATGTATTTCTGTAGACACTGTTGGAGGTTTAAATTATTACGATTCAACAAAAAAATTTCTTCATATTGTGATTGACCATACAAAAAGGTGTGTTTGGGCTTTTCCTTCAAAAAATAAAAATTCTGAAACTTTCATTAATATTCTTAAACAAATTTTCCAAATTCGAGTCCCTGTAAAATTATTAACTGAGAGAAATGGTGCGTTTACTTCTTCTATATTATAAAAAATCCTTAAGAAATTATAATGTTAAACATCTTTTATCAACCACCCACCATCCCCAAACGAATGGCAGAGTTGAACACGTTAATCAGTCATTAGCAACTAGGCTTAAATGTAAAATTAATTCCTCTTCCACTAAAGTTCCTTGGAGAAAATTATTAGAAAGTGTAACTAATGAATATAACTTAACTCCCAATTCGATAACCAAATATCCAACTGCATACTTGTTGCCTGGCACATTACCTTATGACTCTCCTATTGGTCAAAATAGTTATTATGAACATGTTAATGAAGTTCGTAATTTGGCTTTATAAAGAGCAATAGAATATCATAACAAAAATAAAATAAAATATGATGCAAGTTTTGTTGACAAGAAATTTAACCTAGGTGATCTTGTTGTTTATGAAGAATTCCATCATCCCAATACTAGAAAATTAAGTCCTCCTTTTTCTGGCCCATAAGAAATTATTAAACAACGTTCTGAAGTAACTTATAAAATTAATAAATCAAATCCTTTAACAAAACAACCTACACAAATTGTGCATATTTCTAAATTAAGATGTTTTTATTCACCAGATAAAGTTAAATTGAGTCATGAATAATCAATTAACTATATGAAAAAAAATCTTGTTTTGCCTTTATAATTTTGCCCCTTTTGTAAGATTCAGTCTGTTCAAAAATCATTTCCCCATGGAGGGATTAATCTTGCATATTTTTCTTCTTTGGTGTTTTTGCTCAAAGAACAGAACAATGATGATAAATGACACAAGTCTTACTGTTTCAAACAACGTTTAACAATATTGTGTTCTGTTTTGTACATTGTCTCTCTCTTTCTCTCTGGGAGAATGCATGAAACAGATCACAGAGACCTAGTCCCTTTTTTGCCCATACTTGGTGGTAGTACTCCCAGTTGCTTAGGCAACATCATCAAGATTAAAAATACTGTTCTCACTGATGTTAAACTCAAAAATGCCACTGACATCAAACATCAGTATATTCCCATTTTTTCTATTTGAAACGTACCTGTATCTGTTTATAAAAATGTTTTTTCATATCAATTTTAGATTCACGTACACTTGGATATTTACATCAAAAATATTTTTCATATAAAGAAATCAGTAGTACATATTACTATTGTAAGAACTTTTCACCACGTGAATCGAACTTTCTTACAGTTAACTAGTTAGTGTTTATTGGAGTACTCCAGGGAACATGATAAATAATTGAATATTTTTGTGAACTTATTATTGAAGTAATTTTTTTTATTTAAATGAGTGTTTTCTATATTTTTATAAGTATCTTTGCATTTATATTTTTGCGTGTACTCACTGAAGTACATTTCAAATATTTGGATATATTATTGTACATTTATTGTTAATGTTATTAAATTCAAGCCCATGACCAGCAATTAAAGCAATAAATCAAAATTTTAAATAGTACTTTATAACTTCTCCAGCTTCGCCAGAACATTGCTGTTGTACGACTCTTGTGGAGGAAAGATTATTTAAAAAGATATTTTAAGTTTTTAACTTTCTTAAATCATTTTTAACGACACCTCATTTTTAATTACTTCTACTTCCATCGTAATAAGAGCACTATGACTTTCATTTCGAGCCACGAGTCCTCCGGGAAAATATCCTTTTTCCATATATAACCTCTCAGCGCATAGTTAACTGCCTTTTTTTATTCAAGCATGTAAGCTGAGAACAACAGCGAGCGGCTCAGGCGTAACCTCTTTAATCCTGGTCATGGAGCTATATAAAAAATGATCCCTTTACCTATGAAAAGGTAACCTAATATCTTCAATGATTGAATAAAAGAGGAATCTATCTTTTCCTTTTCTCTTCATATCATTCTATTCTATCTTTTCCATGACCAAAATGATTTACATTTCACATTTAAAGACTGATGTTACATATATATATGTAGAGGAGAATTTACGTCTTACGTTTATCTTCTCTGTTAATTTAATTTAAAATCGCATACCCAGATGTCAGCACATAACAATCCAACCGCCGTCAAAGGTCATTTGAAGAGAATTCCGAACGAAGTGCATTCCAAAAGAAAGGGGGACCACCATATCTTCCTGCACAGTCGAGAGCTCAAGGCCTGTGTCGCTGCCCGGAGGTTGATCCGAAACAACCACCCCCCCCCCCTCCCCTTTTTCAGGTTACTGGAACTTTAAATTTGCTCAATCTTTCAACCGACTACAGAGTAAGTTATTCTTGAATTTCCTCATTGACATTCAATTTAGACATCACACATGTGATGATACAATATTTCTGGAGGGTTAAAATTATCTACAAGATGATTAGAGACCACGCAGAAAGTTGTGCGAGGAAAACGCAGCTCTTATGATGTCACCAGTTTCACCGCTTCGTGTGCAGAACAACATCTACTGCTTCAGCATTTGTTCAACCAGCACAGTAAAGGTTAATATACAGAGTGGTCATAAATTACTGGACGCATTTCAAAAACTAATAAAAACCCTATAATGTAGCAACTTCGTTTTTTTAAATGAGAGAGTAGCTCAAATTTTTTTTCGGATAGTAAGGCGCCGCACTAAAAATATTTCAGCGGGAGTTTCCCAAAGAAGGGTCAAATTGGCTACCGTGCTGCGAAAGGCACGTCTGGAGAACGTCTCTGGTTCCACGAAAGCGAATGAATTATAACATTCAAAGACGTTTACAGTTAGAGTATCAAAATTGTCGGGATTATTAAGCAGTTAAAGTCTCCTTCATTTCGTCTGAGACCAATGGTCGTCCAACATCTTTCCTATGATGTATGTATCAAGTCCCCTTAAATTGCTCATACCAAAGCTTGACGGAGTTCTTACATGGAGACTGACAATTTCGATACTCCAGGCGAAAAGCTCTGTTACAATTTATTTTTTTATTGCCCACTCCGACCCTGCTTACCCAAAGGGTGTTAAGCAATGTTAAAATTTATTGCAGATTTAGAGCGCCATAATGGCGTGTTACCAATCTGAAAAAAGACTATTTGAGCTACTCTCTCATTAGAAAAAACGAAGTTGTTACATTATAGGGTCTTTTTTTATTAATTTTTAAAATGTGTCCAATACTTTATGACCACAATGTACAATTAAATAGCTATTCAATGTATTTCAAATAACAAGTCAGTGAAACAATCAGATCCTACTAATTTGATGCGTACTTTGAAGATAGAGGTAGAGTTTTACAAAATAAAATGAGGGAATCAAAAGTAAATTTTTCTTTTGAGAACGTAAATTCTAAACGTATAACCATGTACCGGAAAATTTTCATTTAAATTTAATCGGAAAATTTTCAAGCATTATTCTTTCGTAATTAAATTCGTTTGGAACTATATATAAACAATTTCCCGCGAAATAATAAATTGTAAGTATTAATAAAAATTGTTTAAGAATTAAGTCTATGTTTATGTCCTTGTCTATGTGAACATGATAATTCAAAAACACAGACATTTAGATGGATCGTTGTCTAAATATATCTAAGGCTTAGAGTCCTTCGAAAAAAATCATAGTTTAAATCAAATAAAAATACTCAAAATTCAATACCAATGATGAGGATGTTCATGACAGGATACATCCCTGTCGTGAAGGGGAAATTTATATTGTCTATATCTGTTGCTCTTCTCATAATTGAAATCTTTATACAAAAAGTCATCGCATTTTTTCTCATAGAATGAGTAAATGGAATGCTCTGTTTCCCATTGTCAAACAACGTTGGTTGCTCACTTGTTCCAACGTTGTTCAAGTAAATACACGCGAGTTCCCCATACTAAAAGTTGGTAACTCACCTGCTCGAACGTTGTTCAAGTAAATGTTCAGGTAGTCGTCTCTGTCCGATCGGTTTTGCTCGTGGTAGAAGCCGAGGACATGTCCTAGTTCATGAATGATGGTTCCTATATTGTGGCATCCTTTTCCCAAGGAGAGAGGTTGGGGTTTTGAGTATGTCTTGTTTCTGCCGACGGCTGCGTAACACCTTCCGTTAGAAAAAACAACATTTTGAACATGAAAAATTTGAATAAGCCTTATAAAAAGCATTGCCATTCAGAAACCTTTCTGTTTACAGTTTTTTTAAGACTAATATTATAATGGACAGTTGTTACAAGTTCCAGTTAGAAGAAAACGCTGGAGAGTTGAATGTTGTCAACTTCAAAAATAAATAAATAAAAATATCCATAAATGTTTGAACTCAGAGGCAGCGGCAGAGATTTTCCGACGGGGGAAGGGGGCAAACAAAATTTTTCTAAATTAGGTAATTTCAAAGTAAAACATAATAAATAATTTTAGATTGAATTAAAGGTAATTAAATATTAATTAGCGGATTCAGTTAGAATAATTAATTATTTGCAAATAATTAGTTATTTGTATAATGTCAGTACAGCAAAATTGTCCGACGCAACGACTAGCAATAATATAAAATGAGGAAGAAAAGAACATAAATCGCGTAGAAAATGAAATGTACCCTCCTCTCTCTCTCTAATTACAGATTATTATCTAAATCTCACAACAAAATAAAATAATAGCCGAAACAAGTGAAAATAATTATTAACTTATTTTTAAATCTATAAATACGTGTCTATACATTTAAAATAATTGGCAAAACCAGAGGGCATGTCCTCCCAGTCCCAACCGCTGGACCGATTTCGATCATTTTTATTTCATATGGTTGTTTATGATATCTAGATATATTTATCGACGATAGCCTATCCGCCATCTCCTTCTATTATGAAGAGAAATCGGAAAAACACTACTTCACTAAACATCCTCTATGGAAAAAAATCTTTGGCAGAGTGCTTATTTCAGATAAAACGAATTTTAAGAATTATATAAAGAAAAAAGTACTCTATATATCAGAAAATTTCTCTATATATATATATATGAAATGTTTTCGTTGTTGTAGTCGTTAAATAAAAAACAGGCCGAGTTATTAACTAATTTTCCTTAATTATGGGAGAGTGACGGAATGTACGTACATCTTAGTTTAAGTTTTCATCCAAAAGAGAACAGATTACTGCATTCTATCAGATAAGGGATTTAACATATAGACACGTGATCAAAGTGAAGGGAATAATAGCTATTTTTAGTATATTACGTAAATGTTTTAGGGAAAATGCATGGCGTCAAGGAGTCGCTGATTTCGCGATTTGTGTGCGCGTGGAAACGATTAAAATATTCTTTTAGTAATAAATATGCGAAAACGAGAGATTTAATATACCTCAAGAGCGGGAAATAAAACGAAACTGGAGTTTAAGAAAAGTGATTTTGGAATACATTACGACTTTAAAATATATAATATTAGAATTTGAAATAAAATTAAGTGAGATTATTACAATCCCCCCCCCCCTCCGCAAGACGCGTGTGTGCGCCAGGGCCCTTGACACACACCCGTATCTTACAGGGATGCCCAAATAAGAAATTAAAATTTAAATTTGAAATAAAATTCTTATAAAATTTTCCCTTCACTTTATCATAAGCATGAAAATAATTTCAATTGTACTTCATAACAACATTAATATGAGCAAATGTAAACTCTTATACTTCCTGTAAAAATTCTTGATACCTGTAAAAACTCTAAATATAAACAAATAAAAAAAATTATATATAATTCAAAAATATAAATTGTTTCCATTTTTTTTTTCTTTTTCAGAAATCATGAAATTTAAATGTTCCTAAGTGTCGTGATGGTAGTTTGGGAATTAAAAATTATGACATAATTTATTTTTTATGAAGTGAAGAATTTTCTGTTTAGGAAGAAACACATGATGGGACATTATAGCCTGCAGAGATGAGCATTTTTGGTTTTGATGGTAAAGCTCTGTGCTATTCCACATCGCAAAATCTCCTGAGAAAGCTCTTTTTGTTTATTAATAACACAACTCACTGACAAACTGTTCTAGCAGTCGAAAGAGTACAAAAACTGATCTCCCGAGGCCTGAATGGAGGGAGTTGGCGTTATTATTTATTTATTTATTTTTTGCTCATTATTTATCTTTCTGAGTATAATAATATTTCTTTTCTTTAATTTCTTTTAAGTCATGCAATATAAATTATTTGCCATACTACAACAACACATTTAAACCTAATTTTTTAAAAAATAATTTATGAATCAATTAAAATTTATGTAAATTATAAAATTTAGAGTATTTTAAACTAAGTTCGCTTTATAAACATTTAAGGCCTTTTTTTCTAAATAATCGAAAGATGTTAATTTGAGATTAGTATGGGATTTCATTTCAAAATATAAGAAGTGCACAAAATAAACTATGTATAAATAGATCAAATCTATGAATAAATCAAATTTGCCACTTAAACTTTGCAAAGTAATACTCAAAATTTTTAAGTGAATATTCCTTATTCTTAATAAAACCTCTTATACCTCCACATTTATTATAGCATTGATATCAGCAAAATAAATTTCAAAACCAAAACAAGAATACTTTCTCTTTTTAAATTAATGTCAAAAATTATTATATCAAATGAAACATATGATTAAAAACATAATAAAACCAAACTTTTAAAATTAATATTTCTTTGTAAAATATCTTATATTCAACATGAATACCTTAAATTTCAAAATTTAATATGGACACCGGAAAATTAGTTTCAACTCAAAACTACTTTAAAATTTTTTCAAAAGCTATTTCATATCAATCACGAAATATGAATCAATACATAACAACACCAAATAAAAACTTTTTCAAATATAAACTTAAAATCATTTAATAATCAAAAGTAAAGAATTAAACAATCAGCAATAAGTTATATTTTTTGGTGCACCACGTCAAGGCATTTTAGAATAGATTTGTAGATTTTATTTGAATCAGCTGCAGTTTTTGGAAACCAATAACACAGGGAAACTGAAATTATGCAAATCTTGGCGAAATTAGTAGATTATTTTTTATCACTTTTTGCGCAAAATTTTTTCCATTTGAAAAAGATGCACTTGTACACAAACTTTCTTTGATATTATCTGTAGCCGAGAGTACACTGGTTGAAGATAAAATGCTTCTTGTAGAAGGAATAATTATTTTTTTTTTTGATGAATTCTTAACGCACAAACACTTTTTTTCCCCAACGCTGGCCATCGAACATTTGCTTGGCGCTGAAGACGCTCAGGCTTCGATTTAACGCTAGACAGGCGATAAATTTGGGCATATTCGTCTAGAGTAGGGAATCGATGACAGCTAAATAACTTAGTTTAACAGATGTGGCGGAGGATTTGACGTTGTTTGCATTACGGAATTTCATTGCTGGCAGCTGGATTTCAGGACATTAGGAAAAGTACAAAGAATCCGGTGTTGATTTGGAGGTCGCTATTTCGGTCAGCCATTTTTTGTTATTCGCGTCACTCTCCATTATGTTGTTTTGTTTTTTAAATTTTACATCTTTTTGAATTTTTTATCCGTGCAGACCATCCTGCCGACTCCTAAAATGTTTTCGTTGTTGTAGTCGTTAAATAAAAAACAGGCCGAGTTATTAACTAATTTTCCTTTATTATGAGAGAGGGACGGAATGTACGTACATCTTAGTTTAAGTTTTCATGCCAAAAGAGAACAGAAGATTACTGCATTCTCTCAGATAAGGGATTTAACATATAGACAGGTGATCAAAGTGAAGGGAATAATAGCTATTTTTAATATATTACATAAGTGTTTTAGGGAAAATGCATGGCGTCAAGGAGTCGCTGATTTCGCGATTTGTGTGCGCGTGGAAACGATTAAAATATTCTTTTAGTAATAAATATGCCATAACGAGAAATTTAATATACCTATAGAGCGGAAAATAAAACGAAACTGGAGTTTAAGAAAAGTGATTTTGGAATACATTAATACTTTAAAATATATAATATTAGAAGTTGAAATAAAATTAAGTGAGATTATTACATATATATATATGTTAGAACATTATGATTTAACATATAATTTACTTTAGATATAATTATTATATTTACGTTTGTTTACACTTTTTATAAGTTGCATTTTCACCTTATATGTGAATAGAACAAAAATAATTTAACTTTTTCTTGTTATATATGTTTCTTAAAGAACATATTAGATAAGTAGGAAATCCTTTGGTTTCTTTTTTTGTCTATGATTTCTAATTTCTTAAGATGTATTTACTTTTTTACATTTTTTGATAGGATTTGTATATGCATCATGTTATTATATTAATGTTTAGTTAATGTTATGCAATTAGATATAGATTAGATTTATTTCTAAGCACTAATTTTTATATTTTGAATCTTGTAATGTCTATAGGTCTATTTTCATTTATTAGTATTTATATATTATTTGGCTTAACATTAATTATTTATATTAAGGCTTTTTGCAAAAAAATTAAAAAAGTAATCTTTCTTATATATATATATACATACAAGAAACAATCAAATCAGTAGTAAAAACTACATAAAAGCAAAGAAAAAAACAATCATAAACAGCAAAAAGTAAAAAAAAAGCGATGCAATAAACTGATCGAAATAAAATACCGATAGTATCAATAGGGATAAAAATTATATAAGGCTAAAAAAAGGGGAAATAATAAAAATAAAACACAAACGCAACGAATGCGCATTAAATGCTGCAATTCCAGGAGTGTTCTGGAAATATATCAAAAATCAAATTTCAATGTAGAGACAAAAGGATGGAAAGTATTTCAATAAAAAAGAACGGTTGCGCGTCTTCAGGGAAGGTGAAATCCGTACTAACTATCCGTACTAACCGTAAAATAATTAGAAAAATCCCAACACTTTATGCGAACAGTGAAAACTATAAGCTAATGGAACACTGTCTTCACCCTGTCTTAAATTGGGGAGATACAAGCAGCATGGAAGAAGACACAGAACTGAATGTCCCGCGTCGTATAAGAGACCGGATGTTTTCAAAGTATCATATTACGTGAATTCGCGCCTAAGCTATGAGATGAGGGAAGAGTACGATTAAGTTTTCGATGGGAAAAAAATTTTCGGAAGAAAGCGATGAAAAATATGCAAAAATTAAAGAAGGGAGAGTAAAGACAAAAAATGAAAAAGAAATTTTTTCATACATATATATATATATATATATAACAAATACGAAACAAACATAGCAGAAATGTAAAAGCAACATATACAAAATATACAGTCTCTCCTTTTTATTTTAATATTTTTTGACTTTCATGATATTGATATATATATATATTTCGTTTCAAAAAAGACAAAATTTGTCTCTGCTTGGCTGTTTCAGCTCTTCCGGAGGTCGCTTTTTCAATTTTTTTTAAATTGGAAAATATATCCCCAATCGTTTCATCGGTAGTTGTTAAGAAATAGGCAAAAATATCATCTATTTTTCCTCAAGTCGTTGCGCTGAAAGTTTCATTCGCTGATGGCCGCATCCATAGCAGAAGGCGTTTTTAGTCAGAGTTCGAATCAGCACCAGAAAGGCGCAAATGAACTCTTGAATCGTGAATCCCGGTAAAGGCCGATATTCACTTTTCTCTTCACATTGGGAAAGGAGTAATTACACTGAAAAGCCGGACAAACCGGTACAGGCGTGCGTATGCAAATAATGGATATGTGCAACCAATCAGTGTAAAACGATGAGGTAGGCAGCGCCTTTATGAAACAACAGGTGTCGGGAAAAGCTGTTAGATCGGTTCCTGCTGCTACAATGGCATTATCAAGAAAAAGTGACTTTGAACGTGGCGTTGTAGTCGGCGCACGAGAAATGAGACATAGCATCTCCGAGGTAGAGATGAAATTTGGATTTTCGCGTATGACCATTTAACGAGTGTACCGTGAATAATGGTATCCGGCAAAACATCAAATCTCCGACATCAGTGCGGCAGGAAAAAGAAGACCTTGAAAAAAATGGGACCAACGACGACTGTGAAGAATCCTTAAACGAGATAGAAATGCATCACTTCCTCAAATCTCCGCGGATTTCATTGTAGGGGCATCAACAAGTGTTAGTATGCGAACTGTTCATCGGACCATCATTCATATGTGCTTTCGGAACCAAAGGCCCATTCGTGTACCGTTGTTGACTACACAGCACAAAGCTTTACGACTCGCTTGGGTCCTCCAACACCGCCATTGGATTGTTATGACTGGAGACACGTTGCTTGGTCTGATGAGTTTCGTTTCCAATTGTATCGGGCGGATAGACGGGTAAGGATATGGAGACAACCTCATGAGTCCGTGGACCTTACATATCAACAGGGGATTGCTCATTCTGGTTCCTCTGTGATGGTATGGGGCGTGTGCTGTTGGCTTGATATAGGACCCCTGATACGTCTAGAGACGACTTTGACAGTTGGCAGGTACGTAAAGTTCCCGTCCGATCACCTACACTCATTCATGCCCTTTGAGCATTCCGACGGATTTGGACAATTACTGCATGACAATGCGACAACCCACGCGTCCAGAGTTGCTACCGAGTGACTCCAGGAACACTTTTCCGACTTTAGATACTTCCATTGGCCACCTAAATCCCCATACATGAACATTATTAAACATATCTGGGATGACTTGTAACGTGCTGTTCAGAAGAGATCTCCACCACCTCGCACTCCTATGGATTTGTGCACTTCCCTGCAGGATTCTTGGTGTCAATTGCCTCCAGGATACCTTCAGACATTAGTCGAGTACATGCCACGTCGTGTTGCGGTACTTCTGCGTGCTCGTAAAGGCACTACACGATATTTGGGAGGTGTACCAGTTTTTCTGGCTCTTCA
>BGPR01038842.1:0-14537 GCA_013235015.1 Araneus ventricosus | reverse complement strand
AAAATATCTTGTTTCTGTATGCCTGACATACCAACCCTTAAAATTTGTAAATGACCTATCAGAACACTCTATATATATGAAGAAATGATGACGGGTTATCAAATGTAATTTTAAACTACGTTCGAAATTTTATAAAGCTAGAAATTATGAGCTGGAATTTATCAGTGGCGCCGCCAAACCAATAATAAAAACTTCAGGCAATCCATTATTGTAAATATTTGGATGCAAAATCCAAAAATTGGACATTTCACTCTGTCGTAAATCTCTGTTTTAGATTTATTTTCGCCGGTCGCTGTAAGAAGTGAACTCGGAAAAACTCTTCAAAATGTAATTTCTCCAAATAAACAAGCTCTGCACCGAACGATAACTGTCAGATACAAATGTTTATGGTACTGTAAAAGAAATTTTAAAAAGTCATAACTGTCACATGTTTCCTTCCTACAGACCTTTTCCTCCTTTTAAAGTGAAAGCGGAAGCATGTCTGCTTTAATATTTCCTAAGACCTAAATAAGGCGCTTTGCATTCTCTCTATCCACTGTTTACAATCGCCGACTTCTTAAAAGCTTTTCATTGCAGACTTCAGAACAAAGTCGACGAAGCATGTCAAAACTGCCTATTCCGAAAGATTGAGTCCTATAACAAATGAAATAAAAGTTCGACAATATAAATATTTACGCAAAATTTTTATTTGAAATATTTAAATATTTCTGTTTTGTATTGGATATTAATGCAGCCATCATTTAATGCATTCTTAGAGGCATTTTCATTATTATTCATCAATGACTAGCTGCTGTCGGAGACCATCTGGTCCCCCCATGAATGACCCTCTAAAGAAACTGTCCTTTCCGAAAGTCTTAAACAAATGAAATTAGTGTTGAAATTAAATTTTGATGCATGAAATGAATGAAAATGTACTAAATGTTTCTATTTAATAAAGTTAATTATTATATTTAATTACCCTTATATTTAATTCTTAAAAAAGTATTAAGCAGAATGATTCTCTAAAAAACTGCATATTCCGAAAAAGTGAGTCTTATAACAAATGAAATAAAAATTTGACCATATAAATATTTACGTAAAGTGTTTGCTTGAAATGTTTAAATATTTCAGTTTTGTATTGAATATTCATGCAGCCATCATTTAATGCATTCTTAAAAGAATTTTAATTATTATTTATTAATGAGTAGCTGCCGTCGGCGATCAATTGCTTCGTAAATTATATTAACTATATTAATTTAATTTTGTCAATCAACATTAACATTTGAAACTTATTTAAGTTTGGTAGGATGCAAGCATTAATTTCTTCAAAAGACCAACAGAAATGTTTTAGAAATAAATAATAATAATAAATATATCATAGGAGATGTATTCTTATTTGAATTAAATTTTGATGCGTATACGAAATGAAAATTATTGAATGTTTTCATCTAACAAAGTTAATGATTTAGACCCTTATATTTAATTGCTAAGCAAGTGTTAAGCAGAATGATTCGAAAATTATGTGGTTTAATGAATATAACTTATTTATTTTCCTTGTGAACGATTCTAATTTGATAAACAATGATTATATATTATTCCGCTTATTGTAAAGTACACATTTAAGCTAATTATAGCACATAAATGAATAACATAATCACTAGAGGAAAATATCGTGAAGCAGGTAAAAGGATGAATTTAAAATCTTAGATAAAAAGTGAATACATCAAAACTAGTGGAATAACAAATTTTTAAAACTGCTTTTCATACAATTGAAAATAAATGAACAATAAACATGATATTTCGTAGACACAAATAAAAGAATAAATAATTAGTTAGTAATTGCTAAAATTTAGAAGTATAAATTTCTATAAACCCAAAATTAAATAAATCGTTCAACTTAAAATAAGAATGAAAACCTTACAATTTAAAATAAGTAAGAACTTCTGTATTTAAAAATAAAGACTTCAAGTGTACTTATAAAATGTAACAATTTCTGTTCATATTTCTAATATTTTTCTGTATATATATTTCGCATGTCACTGTACAACAACATTTGAGTATTTCATTCTAAAGTCTATTTGTTTCTTAAAACTCTTGTGCCTAAAATCAATAAAAACTTCTATATTTTACTTATCTTGCAAAAAATAGCATATTCTTTATTTATATTTTAATGCTTTATTGTACAGATTATCTTCAAGGATATTCATGATTATTTTGTGAATTTTTTTGTTATTCGGATATTATAATGCCATAAAAATGATGGTATTATTAGTTTTCGTGTTCTGACTATTTCATTATTACTTTTATTCAAAGCAATTTTATTTATTCAGGTTATTATATTCTGTGATTTATTTTCTTTGAAAGCTTTTGAAATTGTATGAAAAATCAAACACTTAAGTGAAAAGTTATTCTAGGTGGCAAAGCAACACTTTTATTTTACAAAACCTTTTGTGAATAGTAATTGAAAAGTTGCTGAATTGTCTAATAGTTCTACAAAGAGATATCAGTTCATAAAGGTTTTCCAAGTTTTATGCCTGCAATATATTTTGTTGAACGGCTAATATTTTAAATTTAAGATGCAATTTGCATTTTTCATGAATAATAGTCTAAACAACTAGCGCAGCACGACAGAATTTTATTTTCCTTCTAACTTCCAGAATAAAAGCCAAAATAATAGCTTTAATGCTGTTCAATGCTAGAAAACCTAATATGCTGTCTTTGGAAACATCCTCACGTCATTGATTTCTAAAAAAGAAGCGAATAAAAATATCTAAATAAATTCCGTAAAAAACGTATCGTGTATTGAAATCAATGACAAGGAATAAAATTTATGTCCTTTTCATAATTGTCATATATCTATATATGTAAACTTGAAGTGTCATTGAGAATGTGGCGCGGTGTTCTCATGGCCCATTTCTATTAGGGTCCAGAGATCCTGTTTGTCACAGGATCGGATCACTTGTAGGATCTCTTCCTTTGTCCCTTCATCGCTGTCACTTATTGTATAATGACTTTATCGCTTGCGGAGAAGTTTGTTACCCCATCCACTATGAAACATCTTGCCCTTTAACTCTTTGGGGAACCTTCATCTTCTCTGCAAAGTCTTTGAAATAAAATAATCTTCAACACTCCGACTTCAAAAAAAGAATCATATTTATGATTAAATTCACAATAGTTAATGAAAAGTTACTCCGATTAGAATAATCGTTCCATCTTGCTTTGAGCAATACTTTTAATTCATTTTCCATTTCCAAACATAGATAATCTCTTTATTCTTTCTTTTCTCATATTTAATATAATAGTTTTCCCCCTAATATTTGCATTCGAAATATTACGCAATGGTTCTCCAGCTTTACTGCTGTAATTAACAAATTGTACTAGTTGTACGTTTTATTAATATTGTTACAAAAATAGTTCGGTGGGTGTACGGTGAAAGCAGTCTAACAAGCTGGATAATTGAAAATGACGCTTTATTTAACGAGTATTCCAGAAAACTCGAAGCACAGGTAACAGGAAAAGGATAGCGCTTGTACAAATTAACAACACAAGCAAGCAGCAAATCACTAATAATAACATTAACAACACCAAAAATAACGCTCGGTGTCTAACAGTTGACAAAATCGCAATACGAACACGACTACAAGGATATTATTCACTCGATTAAGGTTCCAAAGAGATCCCAAAGACGTTCAAACGCATTCCAAAGACAATTCACGAGTCTCAGCACCTCCGGGTTTTTATACCTTTTCTGACAGGATGTGATGCCACATAGAATCATCTAGTACATTCTCTATATCTCTGTTCCTAATTGAGATAGGACGAAAGTTCTAGTATTTTTGAGGACATACATTTTGTCGCCAAATGGTCTTTAAAGTCAGGAAAGAAATCATTGGCTTTCATTCTAATACGAATCTCTGTAAGACATTCTTTCCAACCATAAGACTGACATAGAAGGAAAAGCGGTTTTACAGATTTGTAGCAATATTGTTAATTATTATTTTTATTCTTTCGGTATTCTGTTAATCAAGACATTTTTATTTTTTTCATATTATTGTTGTCAATTATATATGCCATTTCTGTTTCCATTCATATGTACGATTTCGATTATTATTATTATTATTATTTATTTTGATTTTCAGAATAGGCTACATAAATCTATACAAACTGGATTGGAGCGATACGAGTTCTAGAGACGGCGGTGTTAAGATGTAACGCACACGTCATAGTCCAATCATCCATCAGGTGTTATATGGGAATTTGAAGTGATGGCCGCTGCTCAAGTGTCAATCTAGTCTCCAAACAACGGTTGAAACTCACGTCGTTTGTCCCAAATTAGCTGTAAGAACGGGATAATAATCTAACTGAACTAAACTATCAGAACAGTAAAATTGAAAATTTCTTTTTTAAACTTTTATTACTTGAATTAATCTTATTTAACATCAAACTTTTTACGAACAAAAACTTTATTTCTATTTTCCCCAGTTTCATTTAACTGAAAAAATTAAATAGAACCTCACGTTTTTTAATGCCATCTATGTTTTAATAATTGCTCAAATTTTCATAAGAATAATAATACATAAAAGAAGAATTTCTATTTATAGACTCGTATTATTTTTATAATTTTTTTATTAATTAATCCAGTTTTTACCAGTTTTGTTGATAAAACATAGATGTCACCAAATGCGCCCCCCCCCCGGGGGGGGGATTTTCTCATTCACTCTGGTATGCAGACTTATTTAGACTGCTATTTAGACTTTGTCATGAGTATCAATTCTTGTTTGATTCTGTTGTTATTCATCAGTAATTCTTCCCCTCTTTTCTTATTGTGCAAATCGTCGCCTAACAAGCAAAACTACCTATGTCAATTTTTTGAAATTTCAAAGAGGAAATTAAAACTGTATTTTTCTCGCAATCAGTAACGAATATTTCTGAATTTCGTTTTCACGTGTGGTAGGAACGCTCTGTCTCATGTTCATATCAGATGTTAAAAAATTCAGAAATATTAGTTATTAGTTGCAAAAAATTCAGTTTTTTCTTTCTGTTTGAAGTTTTCAAAAACTGAGACAGGTGGTGTTGCTTGTTAAGCGACAAAATACAAGAAGTGCACTTTTAACTTGATCTGCACAACTATTAATTATAGATAAATTTTGAAAAATAGTTCTTTGATTTGAAAAAAACATATATTTTAGTGATTTTCTGAAGGCACAAGATAAATTTAGCATCCTTCATAATCTTAGTTTTATATTAAACAACAATTCTTTATAAAGCGGGCGGAACATTAGTATTTAATTAAAATATTACTTTACTATTCAGATTAAACTTCATAGATGCATATAAAGTTTACTAGACATTGATGAAGTCAGTTACAAAATAATGACAACCGAATAACAATTTCATAGGCAATTTCATAATAATATAAGGTGCGCCATGTATAATCAATGTTTGCCAAAACATGCTGCATCCCTTTAGGCATAATTAAGGGAATCAAATATTTGTCAATGAGATTGGATCTTTTAACCAATATATGTAAACTACTAGTTTCACTAACTAGCATTATATTGATAATTGATTACAACGTTGAATACACTAATTAACCAAAGAGACCTTTACACTGTACGGTATGAAGTTAATAATGAAATATTCAATGTACAAAGTTAATGACATCCTTGTAAAATTAATAATTCTATTTTATATAGAATGCTTTATTTTTGGAATGCATAATAATGAAAAAGTATAAAAGAGAAAATTATTTAAATTGATATGTATCTGAAAAAATGCAGTCATTATTCTGAAAAAGAGTAATTAATTGATTTCGAAAATATTACTTAAAATCACTCATTCCTTAATTTCACTAGAATAATCTTCAAGAAGACTATATAGAACCATGATCATCATAAATGTTGTTTTAACTTAGATTTACAGCCTTCTGTTAAAATTTCAACTAAAGAATTGCTAAGATTAATTTTTAAAAAACTGCTAGAATTATCATTTACATTGACTGCATAAGACTGATTCTTCGGGACTATAGTTTGAGGACGTACAAAATTGCACAAAATTATGGTTTCTTTATAATATGACATAATAATGCGCATATTACAAATACGTTCCTTGTTCTAAATTTATTGTGTTCTACATTAATTATTACCTAAACTTCCTATTTAATTTTTAAATTTTATTTTCAAGATACTTCTATAAATTGTTAGAAACTAATATATACTACTATGTTTCTGTGTGTTCTATAGTGTCTAATGTTCCATCGTGCCAGAAATTAATAAAATATCTGTTAAGGTCAATAATTACAGAAGACTGTGAGAAAAATACGATACTTTAATGAAATAAAAACAAATTTCAACTATGTAACAGAAATCTCTTTTCACATCTTTCATTAATAGGGGAAAGTGGGGTAAAACCGGGTACCTAAAGTTGAAAGGCCTGTTGGAGCTAAACTATTCGACATAGAGCTTGTCAAATTTTACTAAAATCTTCATCATTTATCAGAGTACAATATATATTTCAGGGAAAGTCATAGTTTACTACTTCTTTTACTAATGATTTTTTTGTAGAAAAAGTAAAACTACCCGGTTCTACCCCACTATTAGGGTAAACATCTTAAGGCTATAGGAAATTAGGGAAAGCTAGATTTTCAGTGGAAAAGTAGCATAAATTTTAATTTTGTGTGACAATGTAAGAATAAAACAATTTGTTTTAGGATTTAACAATAGTTGTAATAGTTGGAATTTAAGAAAAAAAGACGATTTGTTAAAAAAGTAACAATAATTACAATAGTTGACATGCTAAGAATAAAGACATTTTTTAAGATTTAACAATAGTTACCGCAGTTGACAATTTAAGAATAAAGACAATCAATTAAAAAATATTTCCAAAATTCGTATTTAAATTAGTGATAAAAGCTGTAGGAATAAAACAGTGAACCTAGTAATGTCACTAGTGAATTGAAAAGCTGCTGGTTTGGAAATTACAATAGAACAGGACAGCGACAAAATGAAATGTAATAATCTAGCAAGTGTTGTATTATACAAAACAAGAAATTAGAAAAACGTAATTGACTTACTGGGTTCTCCTACTACTTAATTATCCGAACCGAAAAGCAAAAGAAGAACAATTTATTCTACAGATTTCTCTCTTCTTTAAAATTCAAGCTAACTAAGAGACGAATTCAGTCAAAGGGGTCTATTCTGGTACCCCCGGTTGGGTTGGGTTCCGCACGTTAACAACGGACCCCAACCCAACCGGAGGTACCAGAATAGACCCAAAAATGACGATGCGTTAAATAAAACCAAACGATTGCAAAGACTTCGAGCGAAAGATTTTTAATTTTGCATGCATTTTAAGTTTTATATTAGAAAAAATGAATGAAAATCGTTTATTTGCATGCGAGGAAATAACAGAGTAAATAAATTTCAATTCTTTTGAAAATTTTGACTCAAATAATTATTGTATTATTTGAAATTATCACAGAAAATAAAATTTTAGAAATCGGAGTAAATTGGAAATGCTTTCCATCATTTCTATTTGACTCAAAGGTCAAATAGGAATGGTCCTTACAAACTACCAACTACCTAAAATCGAAGAAAATCCTCTTGGGTCGGGTATCCGTAGTTTCCCCTAGTACTCGGTTTTACACCACGAGAAGTACCCGATTTTACACCAAGTGCAGAGGTTATAAAAAACGAAATAGAACTACGCAATTTTTTTAATAAATATTTATTGTTTTATTGGATATAAATCCTTAGTAAACATATAATAAGCCAGAATAAATATAGTTTTTTATAATTGTAATGATTAACTACCCGCTCTCGCCGCTGTTTGGACGGCTTCGCAGCCAGCACTCACTTCGTTCAACACTGCCCCTGCCACCTCGCTGCTTCGAGGCTCTCAGCCACTACTTTTTCAGTTCAGCATGAAGATCAGTAGAACAGACCATAAAACCCTAGTAGATTTCATATTCTTTGTAGACAATAGATTCCTTTAAAATTGTGAAATCTTTCAATAAACTTCATCTAGTTGTAAAGTTTTGTATAAATCTTTCACGAATTTCGGCATAAAAGTTTTCAGATCCATAAATGCAGAATGAAATCGCCCTAGCTAAACAGTTTGCATCTCCTACAATAGGTATTTTACAATATTTTTGACACGCCATTGTGATGGAACTGTTGGCATCTATATATTTCCTTTATTATCTATCTTTATTGTTTGATAGAATATAAATCCTTAATAAACATATAATAAGCCGACTAAATATGGTTTTTATAATTGTAATGATTAATAAGTAGGGATTGTTTAAATAGAAACGAACATTGGAGAGTTGACGTCATAAAACAAAGAAACCTTCACAGGCGAAGTGAATTCAACAACCATATTGTATGACCATTCTTTTTCCTTCGCTAGTAGAGTACAATCCAGAATTTGTCCACTAGAAAGGAGAATTAATTACACCAAAATAATGGTATCCGGTTTTACCTCACTCTCCCCTACGTATCTTTATATTGATATATCATTCATTTCATTAATACATCTATATCTTTCATTGGATTGAAAATACTATAAGTGCACTCTACAAGCTTCTGTTATAATGTTTCGTTTTCATTTTATATAATAATTTTTTTGTAATATAGTTATTGCAAAATTTAGCACCATTTTCAAATCAAGTTTACTAATGTGGTATTGGAATATTATTTCAGACGCATATTTAGAAAATCCAAATGAGTTCATTGGCATCTAGTTCCAGTTGTTTTTTACAGATTATTAGACTAGAATTTTATTACAGATTTTTAAGACATAATTTTGATTCCATTAACATGAAAGAATTTAGCTTTTTTCGTCAATTATCCCATGAAATGAAAAAGAATGAAAGAAAAAAGAAGCAGCCTTCTTTCATAAATGGAAAGCAGTTTTGCAGCAAGGAACAAACTCAAATATACACTTTTGAGATCCACCTGTTTTCGCAAAACAATTAAGAAAAATTCTGATGTTGCAATTTTAGTGAATTAATTTTTGAATTATAAATAATCTGCTGTACAAAGAATTGTAATCGGTTCTTAGAAATCTGTTTACAGTTAAATACATTTTTCATTAGTGAAGTGAATCCATGAAATGGTGCTTTGTATCCAATTGTTTTCAATTGCAATACTGCTTCCAAAAAATAAAATCGACGATATAAGTTTAAAGTTAATCATGTACTGTATAGTACTTTCTTTGTATACTTGTTTATAAATAACACCTTTAATGTTTGGTTAGAAAAGCGTTATGAATTGATTTGTAACATTACTCTTCATAGTGTTCTTGTTTTGTTTCGAACAGTACTTTTAACAGTATTCTTGTTCTCATTACTAGTTGTTTTAGAACTTTACTCTTAACAACACTTTTACTCCTAAAAGTACTGGTTTTAAAAGATGGTCATTATGGTAATTTTTATTGATTTTTAGTAAAAGCACAAATGACTGCCAATATAAATATAAGTTGCATTGAAAAAGTGGAATTTTGAGAATTCGATATTCCTCATTAAAGGAATATTTTTAGTTTTTAGGAAGAATATTGAAGAATTATGATCTTCTCAAAAAAATTCGAAAATGCTGCCATATATGTAGGATTTGCTCCACTAAGAACCACAGTTTAATTGCAATTTAAAAAGTAATTGTAAAAGCTAGATCACTGCTCATACAATAGATGGCGGCATGTATCCTATTCATGATACGTCATGATCAGCGACCCCTTTTTTTCTTCACAAAACTGAAAAGCACGCAGAGAACGTCGCATATTGCAGCTTGCCTTCCCTCTTGTGCAAATAATGTAGTTATTTTCGCTTGCCGCTAACCCCCAGTAGCACAAGGATATTATACAATATTGTACGATATTAAACAATATTCACAATATTGTATAATATCGTACAATATTATGTAATATCTAACAATATTACGCAATACTGTGCAACACGTTATGCTACCTGAGACGCGCATCGAATTCAACTGACGTTAATGATAATGCCCCGGTAAAGATGTTTCACTCCCTTTTCTTCCGAAGTTCTTAAATATAATCAACTACTCTTAATTCTATCTGCATCTATCTATTTATAATGAGCAGATCTAGTTTGTTTAATCACATCATCATGTTTGGCATTAACCTGTTTTTCTATATTTCTTTCGAACATAGTCTCCCCTTGTAAAACTCCCCTTTTTGTTCTTTAAGAAAGTTGTATTTATGCTAATTAAAGCCTCCTCATCATTTCTCAAACTGAATTTATATTGAACCCAAACTAACCCCCCTAGACACCCCTGCCATTTACCCATTTTAAGGTAAACCAGTGGGTATTCTGCACAATTGAGATAGAATCCCACATATATTTAATTAAATCACGTTCAAAATAGTAACATCGAAACAAATATTTATTGAACAACGTTTAAAGGAAAGAAAGAATAGGAGAATTAATTGTAAAATTCAGAGTTATAATTTAGAGATATTAACGTCCCGTTTTGAAGAAACACGAGAGTTGTTTGGGAACAGACTTCTTAATTTTGAGCCGCGGTCAGATGACGACCCCTTAATCTGGCACACCCCCTTTCCAAATTTCCGCACTACATCAGCGGGAGGATGTTGGGTCCTTACATATGATTTAGCGTACGACAGACCTAATGCACAGCGGATCTCCAGTGGAAGCGGGTTTCGAACCTGGAAACCCTTCGGCTCCAGGGCCGACACCTTACAACTAGGTGACTGCGGCCGTTTATAAAAAAGTAGAAGAAAATGCTGAATGGAAACATTTAACAGCATTTAACGTTTATTAACGCTTTAGTCGCGACGACTTACGTCTGAAATTCGAACCATCTCTCTAATTAAATGACTCCTCTGCTATCTCTTAACTATAGTAGAGGAGGGATCATCTGATTAGAAAGTAGGTATGAATCGTATTTGATTCATATGACGATTAACGAGTTAACAAACAAGATTTCTCAAATGTTTCTGAATATGATGCAATTAACCTTCTGCATTCGTTACATCTCATGGAATTTCATGCAATTGTAAGTTTGTAAAAAAATAAGGTTCTTCTACCACATCACAGCATGGAAATGTTTGCCTTCACCCTAAAAATATTTTATTTAGTATTTTCCTTTTATCTTTACATTCAGCCAGTAAGCCAAATCACAAACAATGCTCAGATATTCTTGGAACAAAATTAATTTCCCGATCTAGACGAAACAACTCGCTTCACTTGTTGAATTCACAACAGAATAAAGTAATAATTAAATGACTCCTCTGCTCTCTTAACTATAGTAGAGGAGAGATCATCTGATTAGAAAGTAGGTATGAATCGTATTTGATTCATATGACGATTAACGAGTTAACAAACAAGATTTCTCAAATGTTTCTGAATATGGTGCAATTAACCTTCTGCATTCGTTACATCTCATGGAATTTCATGCAATTGTAAGTTTGTAAAAGAAATAAGGTTCTTCTACCATATCACAGCATGGAAATGTTTGCCTTCACCTAAAAAATATTTTATTTAGTATTTTCCTTTTATCTTTACATTTAGCCAGCAAGCCAAATCACAAACAATGCTCAGATATTCTTGGAACAAAATTAATTTCCGGATGTAGACGAAACAACTCGCTTCACTTGTTGAATTCACAACAGAATAAAGCGTTTCATTTTGTCCTTATAAATAGAGAAACAAGTTAAATGGAATCCTTTATTCGTGAGAGAATATTCATTGACCAAAGTTTCCTACTGGCCGTCCCAACAGAATGGAAATCATCTACCATCAGTGTCTTCGGCTGTGCATTGTTCGCCAACACGTGCATTCCCTAGAGGGACGTCAGCTGGCAATTAGATAGGCACAACAATATACCGCGGTTATTAATTATAAGACTAACAGTCGCAACACACATAGTTATTTCGTGTTTCGATGTAGGTCGAATGGAAATTTGATGCTGAAATAATTCGGAAATTGGTAGGGTAGAGTGATGCAAATGATGGTGTCATATGTAAATAGGTAAAATTAAGTTCCACAATGAGGTGATATCGTTATTTTGGGCGTGATTGAAATCTACAAGTGCATTTGTTGCATTCATTTCCTGTCTCCATTAATTGTCCGAGTGTTGAACCGTCAAAATGGCCTCGAAATATTATGAGATAATAACATACTAAGAAATGTCATAGTATATATATATATATTAGCATATTTAGAACTTTGAAACATTTAGCTTAAGAAAAGAAATCATGCAAACTTTTGTTAAGCCTTTCATTCACGACCCTTCCACTCCACTCAAATGCCGTGGTGACTGCACGCCATTCCTTTTTCAACCCATCCATTTAGGCAGGTCATTCACGGCCGCTCCATGCAACGAAAGTTATTCCAATCCTCGACCCCTGGATTCACACACGCACGCACGCGCGCACGCATACACACAAAAAAATCATGTTTGTTGATTTATGAACCTTAAGCGATGAATATCGTGATGGACGCCTAGATTCTAAACGGGTTGATGGATATCGGGACCGGCTGGTCCCACCACTTATTTCCAATTCTGATCAGTTTTTAACTGGTTTTCACCATCAATTTCGACAGGTTTTGGAGTGAGGCGGTCAAATTTGCGTGGCGTGAAGCGGTCGTGAATGTCCATCCTGACACACTACTGCAGAGACGGAGCACGAAAACGAGTTAGCGTTGCTTAGGAGTTTAACGTGGGTTCTGAAATGAACGTAGAGAGACCGTTCATCAGCGTAAACAATATATTGAAATCTGCCAATTGTTTCGAATGTTTCGACTAAGAATATCAACCGCTATGCTTCAAATACGAAAAAATAATTTAAATTGTTTTATTATTCTTCTTTGTGTAATATTTTTAAATCGTAGAATCTAATACCAATATTAAATCATCTGAAAATATAATTGATTTGTAGAAATTTGTTGTTGTATGTAATCGTAAATCAAAGCTACTTACGCAATTTCAGTGACAACCATCGTAAGCATATAGGAAGGAATTGTAAGCTTAGACAAAGTAAAATTTAGTTGAGTCAATTGTGCAACAAATTATTTCCTTAGAGGCACTAATTATGCATCAATATTCTTAGCAGAAAAAAGAATTAATTGATATCATGTAAACAAAATTAGCATTAGTTACGTATTTCTGTTTTGAATATCTTACAGAATTTTTTGTTTTATTCCAAATAATATATCAAATGTTCGTATTTTAGTTTTTTACTTTGACAAGTGAAATAAAGTCGTAATTTGCCTCAAAGATATATGAATGTAGTAAGTGAATGACATTTTACTACTGAATACTAGTTTTTTTCCAATTATATTATTCTAACAATCAGTAATATGTCAAGATCCTTGATTCTCAGTTTTGAAAATAGTTTCAAACAGGGTATAGAATATTTTAGAAAAACACGTTTTTAAAGGTTCTAAGAAGTTAAAAAGTTCTAAAAAATTTTTGTGGTAAAATATAAAAATTTAAACTTTTTTACTTTTTGAAAGAAACAAACAAACCAAAATTCTTATACCGACCACCCAACAGAAAATTCCAAAACACTCAAATGCCAATCATTATTTCCAACAAGAATATTCCAAAAAGAGCTTCAGATCCTCCACCCACCTCCATCGACAGAAGAAGAAAAAAAATTCAGCGCTAGAAAACCCTAACATACCTTTCCAAAACTTTCATTTCCAAATTGAAACTTCCCGAAGTGAAACATAAAAATAGTCTACTCCTCTTCCGGCATCGGCAATCCCCTCCCCTTTTGCATCTCAACAAGCCATCCATCACCTTCGAGCCAGTCGATGACAACCGGTCTCAAAGGAGCCAGTCCTATCCCGATAGCCCGGGTTGTTGACTTAAATATTTAAGCCCTTTTTGATCGTTACCTTTAGGGCCAGATCCATCAGTTGGCAGCAATCAACACAAGTCCACGGAACATGTTTGTTTGGTTTATCGATGGCTCAGACGCCATGCTAAAATATTTCTCGACTCCTGTTGAGGTACTGATAGAGGGGTAATCCGCCACGGCTGCTCCAGGACGATAGGGAATGGAGCCATTACTCATGCAAAGAAGTTGGGGCAGAAGAGACCTTAACAAGATGTTGCCCCCGCTTCCCGACTACTGAAAGAATAATCTACTCATGGTAGCAAGGCTCAGGCATCAAAGGAACTCGGATGCTTTGTTTATTGCGGGGCATGATCAGAGGTTGCAGGGTTTGGTAGTTTGTTACAGTGTCGTGTCGTAAACTTGCCATTTCTTTGTTTAATGTGCTTAGAAATTGTTTTTTTTTTGGGTGAGGTATGGGAAATCCACTAGAGGTTATAGTGACATCGTAAAACTGCATTTTGCTTTTAAAGGAGATATAACAATAAACTAATACAGAAAACAAAAATTAAATGTATGAATTGATCTTGTCACGAATGTAGAAAATTCACATCAATTTCTATTTTTTTCTTAATTTTTCCAGCAGTCAAGTGGCTAAATAATAAAGCTCTGTTTGGCAGTTTGTTATAATGCCGTGTCCGTGAAGTATGGGAAATCCACTTGAAGTTATAGTG
>BGPR01038840.1:2913-14537 GCA_013235015.1 Araneus ventricosus | reverse complement strand
TTTGCCGCAGGGAAGCGCTCTTATTTATTCATTTCTGTAGCGAGTTGCATATGGATTTAAATGTCCTATGGCACTCTCTACCATAAACATTTAATTGAGCAATGCATATTTTAAATTTTTATCGTTAATTTGTCTTATAAATGGTTTTGTCAGATGAAAATTTTCACAATTTTATATATCATGAGTTTATGTATCATGGCTATAAAAAATATATTATGGATTTAAAAATTATCTCAATAAAAATAAACGGTCTCCCCTGATTACCAGTGGTTTAAATCAGGGCCTATTAACTGTGAAATCTTGGATAGTAACCAATTCGTATTGTGAAAACTCTGAGAACTTTCTTGTTGATTCTTCAATACTTGTTAGCAAAACAAATTCAAGAAATCATCTTGGTACAACTGATTTCAATAAAATTTGCTAAAGAATTTTTAATTTAACTTTCTTTTAGTTAATTATTTTTAATTTAATTTTCTTATAGTTAGTTATTTTTAATTTAATTTTCTTATAGTTAATTATTTTTAATTTCATTTTCTTTTAGTTAGTTATTTTTAATTTCATTTTCTTTCCATTATGTTTAATTTAAAGCTTCATCTTTCTTATTTATTTACCAACTTACCAGTCGTGTCAAAATATTTCTGACGGAAATACGAATGTGAAAATTTCCCAGTCACTAAGGGGCCATGAGTGAAAACTTTTACGAAGCCTTGAATTAAATATGCTATAAAAAAGATAATTATTTGTGAATTTGTGGCATGGCGATGAAGTAAGTGAAGGACAAGCGATATTGCCCATTGCATCTTTCCTTTTCATATAAGAAGCATGCAAAGAAAAAGGTTTCTAATCGTAAAAAAATTCGACCGCGAGATTTTGAGAGTCTTCTCGTTTAGTCTTTCCTTTTTGGACATGTCTGTGTGTGAACAATAGAGGTATGGAATGTTCTATGTGGCCCTTTCCCCCAAATTGTAAATCTGGCGCAGTATAGCCCAACATGGTTGTTGTGTCATAAAACCCGCATCAAACAAACAAGCCTCCAAATTGTAGATTCTTATCATATTTTGGACGAAATCCGTGTCCTGGAAAAATGATTTTACATCACCATAATGTACTGGTTACAGTCGAACCCCGTTAACACGAGATCGCTTATCACGAAATTTCGCTGAACACGAAGTAAATATTGGGTCCAGTCGACCAAGTCTGGGGAGTAGTGTTAATTTATTCCTTTAACACGAAAACGCAAAATATCGCTTAAGACGAAAAGAAAATATTCTTTGAAAGTCAAAATCCGTTCTTTTACAAAAGTTCTCAGCGTCGAGTTTGTGTTTTGAAACTTCTTTGATTTCCCCTTCATCCAGGCCTCCCCAAAGAGGGGGCAGGAGGGACACGCGGTCTGGCGATCAAGGCAGGGAGAGATTTTATTGAGAAAGTGTTAGGTGACTGTGGAGTCCGCATGCCTGTTCTTTGCCTCTGGCACGACCTGGCTCTCGGCAGATTTGCATTCATCGTTGTGAATAGAAAATTGTTCACGGTGGATACAGCAAGAGTTTCTTTCTCCCAAGAATCATATTCCTCCCTTCCCACCCTTTTGTTCCTTAGTTCGGGAACGCCGAGAACGGGAACGTGCCGGAAGGGACAGAAGAGAAGATACATCTTTTGGAACTCTTCCATGTACTAGCCTTGACCACTTTTCCTGCTTTGCCTGTGGATTGTTAGTTGCTTTCAGAATCGTGTAAAAATAATCGAAAATGTCATCTTAAAAAATTGAAACAAAAGTCAACAACTGACTTTTTTAAACCTTGAGTAACATGTAAATAAATTTATTATTTGATATATGCGAAATGTTTATTTCTTCTCTAAACTTAAAACTTTTATTATTTTCAGATTTCTAAAAACTAATAATTTATCTTTTATTTCATAGCTTTTATTACAGTTTAAATGCGCCGCTATTTTAATGGTTAACACGAAAAATTTTGGTGGTCCCGCCGATTTCGTGTTAATGGGTTTTGACTGTATTTGAAATGAGGTTGCAGCCACTCCTGTAGAATGGAACTCGGCATAGACAACGGATTCTTTCGTAAACTCTATATAGCGTAAGGCGACTTGCATAAACAGCAATGGAATCGTCCAAAACCCTTGCAGGGAACCCTCCCCCTTTCAAATTAGCGTACAAAGTCAGGCTCGTGCTCAGATAATCTGTCATCGCCTGAGTGCTTCTGAGGGTAGGGTGGTGAAGCATTGCTGGGGACTGTCAGAGACTATTAAATTAAAGAGCTCTTCACCCCTGGCTGTGTACGGATGACGATCAATAGCAAAGACAAAACCCTCAGCAGGACAGATATACCCCTTGGTCCCTCCCCCTTCCTCATCATTAATCAGTAAGATTCAGTAATCAACAAACAAAATCCTTCCCCAACCCTGTGCTATTCTTACTGCAGCCCTGACAACGCAAATTAGGCACTCAATAAAGAAATACCTCATCACCGTTAATTACGCCATGCGGATTTGTACGACTCTTAGGATTGTAGAAAGAACTACAGTGCAATTAAGCTGCTTCCTTTTTAATTGCAGAGTGAGTATTAAATTAAAGAGCACTTCATCCCTGTCTCTATATGGATGACGATCCAATAGCAAAGACAAAACCCCCTGGTTCCTCCCCATCATTAATCAACAAGATTGGTATTCAACAAACAAGATCCTCCCCCTATCCTGTGCTATTCTTACCGCAGCCCTGACAGATATTGCAGTGAATGACAACGCAAATTAGCCACGCAATAAAGAAATACCTCGTCACCGTTAGTGACGTCATGCGGATTTGTACGACTCTTAGGATTATCGGAAGAACTACAGTGAAATGAAGCTGCTTCCTTTTTAATTGCAGAGTGTGGTTACGCAAACTGTACAGGATGTCCACTCTAACCGTGGCCCAATAACTAGTTACACAAACTGTACAGGATGTCCACTCGAACGTCAGCCCAATAACTAATTTCTAAACAATTAAACATCAGCATATACAGTGGAATCTCCCTATAACGAAATCGCTTGGTTCCAGTTGAAAAGTTCGCTATAGAGAAAATTTCGTTATACGGAGATTAGAGATTTTTGCAGTTATTTAAGTAAATGTTACAAACCTTTTAGTATGTGCGATAAGTTCAAAAATATTTAATTATGACTTTCAAGTAAAAATGAAGTAATATTTATTATAAATTTGTTAAAAGTATACTGATTTTTATTGTATAAATAAAATTCTCAAAAGTGAAGACAATTCACCAATTTAGAGAATAATATGTACTAGTACGGATAAACATAAAATGCGTATTGTCACATCCATTTGCTGTTTCCACCCCGATTCTTGGAATCTTGACCCGTAGAAATGTTGCTCCCTCTGTAGAAACCCAGGTCCCCACAACTGCATTACCCTTCGCATACCATTCTATTGTTATGTGTTATCGCTGGAATGAACAATGTGTGTGGTTCCAGAAACAGGCACGTATGAGCGATTTGTTAACACAGAAATTAGCAACTTCCTTCAAAAATGACAAAAATCGAAAAGATAAAGGTCTGAAAAAATTCGTTATAGGGAGACAACCACTTCGTTATATGGAGAATATTTTGAATGTTATTTAATATTCCGATTAAAGATGTCGTTATCGGGAGAAATTCGCTGCAGGGAGACTTTGTTGTAGGGAGACTCTACTGTACTTCGAACTGGAAAAACTCTTTAAAAGACGTAAAAATTAATTTCCGTAATTTGACGTAAAAAAAAAATTTAAATTTCCGATTGGAATTTCATGCTTTTCGTATAAATGCATTACTGAAAAAATTACGAGGTCTAAATTTTTATACGGTCCACCGGTCCTATTAGTCAAATATTAATGTGACTAATAGGAATGGGGAATTTATTGACTCAAATAACATAAAATACTGTTCAGCAATGGATTCCGAGACTACCCCTTTTAGACGATTTTACACCGGAAAGGGGTGTCAAGAAATGAGTCATATGAACACATTTCCGGAGTTCTTTGTTAGATCACGCTCAGTAAAATCGAAACATCACCCTTCCATTCTTCACTTTCCCCCTATTTTGATGAAAATAACTTTGCCCGGCGGCGCATGCGCAATAGCGCGGAGGGTTTCCGAATACGTTGCTAAACAATATCGTTCTTTACGTCATGTAAACAAACATCTAAAGTATTTTTCCGATTGGAAGTATTTGCCTATCTCTGACGGTTTAGAAATTAGCCATTGAGCCACATTTAGAGTAGACACCCCGTATATTGAAGACATTTAAAACTAAATTCTATTTAAATATATCTACTGTTTTTTGAATACACCAGAATCATATTCAGGACTATTTAACTAGGAAAAATCTACACTGGATAATTTAAATTGTTTTTAATTCACGGGCGAGTTCCTTAACACCGCTACTGGAAATTAAGCTCATTCGGCCTGTGCGATTTTTGAAACAAATCTACACATCAAACACGCTTAGTGATATACAATAAATAACCCATGGACAACGTATGGTCTTTAAATACACAAGGACCCTAGTACCAGTACCTGTAATGACGATTCTAAATTGCATTAATGACATTTAGGGGGATTGAGAGAGTCAAACGGGATGAAACTTGTATATAAAGTGAACTCTCACTTATGCGCGGGTGCAGGGGACTGCGAAAAAAACGAGCATAGGGTAGACCGGGGCTAGTTGGGCCGTTTTTTCTTCTAAGAATTTTTAAAAAATTACAATTCAACATTTTAAATTTTTTTTAATGCAAACACTATCAGTGTACCTTCAGGAAGAATTCACCATAATAACATTTCAAAATATTAACTATTAATATTAATTTATAAGCTTAAACTGATACCAAGTCGCGTGGCCCAACCTGCCCCGACTACGGGGTAAGTTGGGCCACATCACGGGGTAAGTTGGGCCCATCACTTATTTAATATTCTGATAATGTATAATTGAAGAAACATAAAAAAAATCTTATCATATGTTACTTTTCATTTCCTGCGAATGATAACACAAGATATCCTAAAGGAAAATCTCTTTCATGCACCATTCCTTGATGAAGCTATAAAATTGTAAAATTAAGTGAAGCAAAAAACCAAGAAATTGAAAATACAAAATTAATAAGTTTTATGTGGAAAACATAATTAAATGACTCCATCGTCACAATTTTCATCATTACAGCTTCACTTCTAAAACAGCAGCTTTCATTGCTTAAGAAGAAGCATTCCCTCTATCCGATTTTCTAACATAACGGCGAAACATCTTAGAAGGTAACCCTGCAACAGAAACAAAGAAGCATGTTGTGATTATCGCAAAAAATTCTTCCATATTTTTATATTTATTTATTTATATTTTATTAATTCTAAAAATAAAAAAAAGAAAGAAATAAAAAAATCCCCTTGTTCTCTGATTAACGCCTTCCAACTTTGAAAATCGGCACTTTTTCGAAATATGATAAATAATAATATTATTATTATAATATAAATTATAATATTAATTTAAAGAATAATATAAATAATATTAATTCAAAAAAATATAAATATTATTAAGTAAATAATAAATAATTTTAATAATATAATTAATATTAGTTTTCACAGTTAGGTTACAGATACAAATCCGATGCATTTTTACTCAACAAGAACCGAGATGCAATTTTTAAATTTATCGTAAAATAATAGCAGCGCATTCTGTTCAGCACTTTTTTTAATGGAGATGGAATCAGCTTAGATTTTCTTAACAATTATCTTGCATTTTAAATTTGGTGCATCAAAAAATTCAGATACATTTATATATCGCTATATTTACAGCAACATTGATTCAGATATATTTTACAGCAACATTGAATCATTATAGTTATTCATAATGGACATGCCATATATTAATTCGGCGTAATCCCATCTCAAAATTAAAAGAACATTTTAAAATCTTTAAAAAATATTACTAACACTGAACTCTAAATTCTATATGCATATCAATTTAAAATATTTTAGCAAAATTATTGTCTTTTAATAACAATGGGATATTTGATATGATTTCAATTTGCAAATTTTAACCTTCATCAATACTTTCTTCCTTTGAATATAGAAGAAATTAAAAAAGAATAAATATACATGAAATTGAAAGGACGGTTACATAAATGAATTGATTTCGAGACTTCATTCGTTACAATTCGGCTTTGGAGATACTACGTGGCACGTTCGCTTGCCATTTCTATAGGATCAAATTCTACGGGGCAAGTTGGGCAGCCGGCCGAACGTGCCCCATGCGAAGTGGCCCAACTTACCCCATGTCGCCATTTTTGTTTCCGATGGGTGTACGAATTTACTTTGAAAGTATTTAATTAAACAAACATGCCCTACAGTAATTATGATCAGTTATCTTTCAGAATATTATTTGTAAAAATGGAAATTGTAATATAAAAACATAGAAAAATAAGATTATTTATAAGGAAGGAAAGTTACTCACCTTGGCAAAAATTTGAAAATTCCAGCTAGTTCGTTAATAGACGCTGCTATTCCAATGACCTTTACGGGAAAGAAGGAAGGGTGGATGACACATACTTGGCTGGAGAAACAACGCTATCTATCGGAAAGTATTTAAAATAATCCGACTGACCCAACGTGCCCCTATGACCAACTAGCCCCGGTCTACCCTACGTGAGAGACGCGCTTTAAGTGAAAAACCACAAAAGTGAGCCTAGAAGTGAAACATCAATACAGTGTGCATATATTTGTTAACTAATACTATGTATATACTACTGAAAAATGTAAATAAGATTAGTTTCAAAATGCAAATACATGTATAACTTCCGTTAATTATTTTTTAAGAGCACAAAGAAAATGGAAATGCTCCCGATTTTTTAAAATGTCTCTCAATGTCAATTCTGGGACATCTAAAGCTTTTTTCGTGGTGCAAGAATTTTCTTCGAATTTTTTAATAACATTCATTTTAAACGAAAGCGACAATTTTGGTGGTTTTTTTTTTTGCCATTTTAAAACGTAACCATCTAACCAAAACTCCAAAGATGGTTCTTTCGTTAGCGATCACTGTCACTTGGTACACGTACAGTACTAACCTTTTTAATTGGCTACTGAATAAATGCAACTTTTACTGACGTCAATCACAAGAACCCCCACGTACACCCCTGTGCATAAGTTAGAGGAATGTGTTCCTGGAATCTGAACAATAAGGAAAGGGCGAGGGAATGCATTCCTAGAAGCAGAGCAAAAAGGGTTTTTGTTCTGTTGAAAAAAAAAACTTTTTGAACTAAGAAAATTTTTGCGACGCGCATAAGTGAGAGGTGCTTTTTTAGTACGGCGCACAAATGAATAAGAGTTATTATTATTTTCCTATATCCCTGGCCGGGACCGCGAAAAAAACGCGCATAAAAGAGAGCGCGTACAAGTGAGAGGTCACTGTATTTTAAAATTATTACTAGGAAGTTAGCATTTTATAAAATAACTTCATTTTTGTTTACTTATAAAAATTGCGAAATTTCAGTTGTCTCTCGCACTTGTTACGATTTTGAAAAATATTTCTTTCGCACGGATCAGTTTTGTTGATGCTTATCTTATCTTTTCATTTTTTGATAAGAAATATGATGTTTTATTAAAATGATTTCTCATCTTTACAAGCCAAGTTTTGAAGCCAATTACTACGAAAATTTACTCTACTATGACACCCTCTGCTGTTTGTCCTAACACTTATGAATGAAATGAAATCCTGTGATATTTTTCATAGTAGAGTAATTAGCTACAATAAAGAATTATTTTATTTAAAATCACCTTTTGAAAAAAGGCTTTGGGAAGGTGAACATGTGATCTTTTTTGTGTAATCGTTGATTTTGCGGTGAAGGACGGTATGACGTATGGGCCTCATTCACCTCTTAGCAGTTCTGTAGGATACAAGGAGAACAGACGTGCATTCCGTATGGAGGACAAAAGAAAAGCGGATTAGTGATAACTGTTCCTTTGGCAACCGCTTATTTTCACACTGAGCGATCGGTTGTAAATGACCATCAGCTGTTAATGCGGTTTCCTTTGAGATAGTAATGGATAATAAACAATACCTGGCGCATGATGACATAATTAAGTGTGGCCCGGTTGGTGGATAAAAAGTCGCCGACAACCGCACACTGAGAGAGTGTGAGAAGAACTGTGGGTTTCGAGCGGTGATGTAATATGGAGTACAGACTTGGACGGATTATTTTCGGCGACACTCGCCACTGTACGGACAGTGAATTAGTGGCGTTGCGACGCAGGGTAAGGGGGGGGTATAGATGCACCGGGCGCAATTCTGAGGGGGAGCCATGGAGTCGAAACATTACTGCGTTTATTTTACTTTTTAAGCAAAATATGCTGGGGGGAGGGGCTAAAAATAATGCTATTAACTGGGCACCCTTACACTTGCTAAGCCATTGATGACAATTGGGAGACGAAAAAGAAAAAAAAAATCGTATCATGCCCCTGGTGCTACTTACCTCTCTACACCACTGGCCGTGGTGATTAAACAGCGCGTTTTTGTCACTTATTAAAGCAAAATGCTATCAGGAAGTGGAAAAATACCATGCTTCGGGAGACATTTACATAAGCTAGCCCCTGATGCTGACGGGGTGGGGTGGGGATAAAAAAAAGCATTTTATGACCCGGGCGCTACTACCATCTCTCACTACAGTGAACGACTATCGAATGTGACGACCCTGCCAGGGTTATTTTGTACGAAGTATTTTATTTTCCTGTATAGTATGCAGTCAATCCAAATGTATAAAATCTACACCTATTAATAATTCAGAGGTATATTGTAAATAAATACTTGCGTTACTTAGCTGTGAGTATCTGTAGTTGAGACTTAACTCCAGTACGCCACAGCAGGAACTAGATAAAAATGAGTCTTTCTTTCTTGGTTATGTGGACAATAACAGGAAAAACTCTTCTTATAATATTTTCCCTAACACGCAGATGGAACTCTGTGGAATCGATTTTCCATTAAACTGTTCTAAGACAAACCCACGACCCGCTGAAGAATTCGTAGAAATCGCAAGAATAATCCAGGAATCTATTGGAAGTGTTCACAAAGCACGTGCACACGTCGGGGCTTCGTTGTCCCATCCAATGAAAAGTTTGTTTAAATCGCAAATATTCGCCATGCAAAAGAAATGCAGCCACATATTGCTGCATTCCAGTTCAGCAATCAACATATCGTCGATTTGAAAATCACTGCTTATGTGGGCGGGACAATATGAGTGCTCTTGGAACTCGAGGCCTGAAGAACGATCAAGAACACGATCATCAATCGTGTTTATTTAGATTAGACTCCATTGGTATAGACATAAAAATGACTCTTCTTCTTAACCACCCTGCGAACTGTCCTTTTACAGTGGCTACGGTTTTTAGGCAGTGGCATAGTGAGTGTAAGTGGTGCCTGGAAAATGTTTTTATTTTATTTTTTTAGCGTAGGACTACGTTTCGCCCATTGGGGTCTCAGGAAGGAATTTGATTCACACGCCAAAACGCTACAAAAAACGTTGTGTGGAAGATCCTCTATAATCCTGGTAACTATATATGTTAAGAACATAACTAATGTCTTATTTTAGAGATAAAGGATAACAACAGAAGTTACAAAAAAAAAAAAAAATAAAAACGGAATTCTAGTTCAGCGACTACTGAGTCGTAAAGTTCAGCGACTACCGAGTCGTAAAGTTGGGCAAAAATACGCATAAATTGGTGACGCGATCCTCCATATCTCGGTAACTACGTATGTTGAAAACGTAACTAATGTCTTATTTTAGAGATAAAGGGTAACAAAAGAAGTTACAAAAAAAAAAAGAAAATGAAAATCGGAATTCTAGTTCAGCCACTACTGTATCGTAAAGTTGGGCAAAAATACGCATGAATTGATGACGCGATCCTCCATATCTCGGTAACTACATATGTTGAAAGCATAACCAATGTCTTATTTTAGAGATAAAGGGTAACAACAGAAGTTACAAAACAAAAAATTGAAAATCGGAAAAGAGTCACGCGAGTAAAGAAGGCCTACGCCTTTAACATCAGCGGCTGTTTGAAATAGACAGCCTCCCGTCATTTTTTTTTTAAAATTATTATTATTATTATCAGAGTCATCCTCGGTGGCTTAACAAGCGTAAACGGCACCCGGGTATACGATTTTTATGCCCCTTCATCATATTTTGCTTTTAAAAATGGCGTAAACGCAGTAATGTTTTGACTCCATGGCGCCAGGGCCGTATATACCCCCTTGCCCCCGGATCACTACCCCACTGCGGGCAGGGTCACAAAACCATTCCAGTTTCCTTAACATTTCCCAGGTACTCTATAAATGTTTTGCTAATTACCAACAGCAAATTTGCTGATAAGCAGATGCCATTATATCCTTTACAAAGAGCATCGACTGATACCCTACCAGAGGGTTGTTGCGTGTGTGGGGAGGGGATGCTACTTCTGCGAACAATACAAGCACACCTATTCAATCAATCGGTATTTGATCGGCTGATGAGGATCATTTACCGTATGTTCCGCAAAAGATACTGCCTGCCATTCTGTCACCCAGTATAATGAACTTTAGGCTCTCATTGTTATGAGATATAGTTAACGAGTGTACAGTGAACCAGAGAAATATAAATTTCTTTTTGTCCTTTCTTTGGGCCTTCTTGGAAAATTTTGCCCATTTGGCTTGTGTACATGTGCATCAAGTATATTAAATTTGATTTCATCTGGATGACTTTTTGTTGTTCGTGGAAGAGGATAGTTTAGCACTTTAAACAATTAAATTGTAGGAAAAATTAGAAGGAAATAGCCTAAGGAGCGGTATAGATGCTGTACCAGCACGTTCTTTACCTTTGCCAATGTGATTTCGCGGCTGTAATCTGTTGGGTCTCTAATCACCTTGTTGACATTATTTATCCCCTTGTCTTGTATCAAGACATACACGACGGATTGCTTGATTACTAATGAAGCAAGATTGAAGTAGGTAACACCTCAGGGTGTTTAACTTGACCATCGATCTGATCTTCTGGTGACTAAAAAGGGTGGGAGGAGGCGCACATTCATGATTCGACGCTAGGACCCTCATCTTAAGGCTGCCTTTTACGCTCGCTCCACTCTAAAACTCCATCGTCTATGCGAAAAACCGGTCTATATCCGTCTCTCCATTTGGACTGCCGGGCCGTAAATCAACACCGGCGGGAGTACTGTCCTACCGCCACGAGAAAACCCCCAGACACCAGATATGCCGGTGGCGGTCGTTATGGAAACGGGTTATTCCACTGCATTTTGGGGGTGAAGAAAAGAGCTTTATTTCATTTGGCGCAGATAGAACGGACGGAGGTCTCGTTTCGCTTTGTACTACGGTCAAAAACGATTTCTCGCCTTACTAAGTGTGCTTAGTTCGACAAATGTTGCAGTAGATTTTATACCCGTTTACCTTTTTCCTTCGACTCGTCTACTTGCGGCAACCCTGTCCAGGGTTTTTCTCCTGGCGGTAGGACAGTATACACTTTTATTCGAGACTAATTGCAGAGTCCCTAGCGGTGAATTTTGGAAGTTAAGAGATTCCATACGTAAAAAATTTGATAGATAGCGAAAAAAAAAAATCA
>BGPR01038839.1:0-12115 GCA_013235015.1 Araneus ventricosus | reverse complement strand
AGTGGTAAGCGAAAAAGGAATAATCAAGGGTACGCGAAAACGAAAAGAATAATCAAGGGGTACGCGAAAAAAAAGAATAATCAAGTGGTAAGCGAAAAAGGAATAATCAAGGGTACGCGAAAACGAAAAGAATAATCAAGGGGTACGCGAGTGAAAAAGGGTGGGAACCTCTGTTCTAATTGCATATAAGAAAACCTCTAATAAACCGTGCAACTACTCTTCTGAGATTATTATATGCAGCACTCCATAATGGATAACACGCGTAGTTAAGCAAACACATTTTACTGCCAAAAGGCAAGTCAGCCCGCTTTTACCGAAAACAAATTCGGTTAATTTTATCTTCTTTAGTGGTACTTGCGCTCGCATAATAAAGAAGTGCAAATCATGTATATTTTGCACTTCTCTATTTTTTCTCACAATTTCAGCAACTTCCTTCTATTGTATTTTTGCAAGTTCTTCTCATCATGTGTTTTTATTGTTTTCGACGTGAAAACGTCTTTCCGTTCTTTACAGTGATAGTCGGTCGAACTTTCTTCTGTGACAAAATACCGTCAGATTTGAATCACTAATAACTACGAGCTTAATAATGCGAAAAGAACGGTTGACCCCACAACGGGTAGGTCATATCTGTAAGAGTTTGTCGCATAGTATTTGTTTTGCCTGTGACGTCATCGTACCAGTGTGGGCGCATACGCGGAATTGTTATGAATTTTGCAAATAAGTGTAGCGTGGAAACGCGTTTAGCTAGGAGGTTGATTCTGGTGTCATTTTAAAGAGTTTGAGGAGTATTACTAGGACCCAAAGTGATACAATAAAAATATTTAGCAGAATATAAGTAAAAATCGGTAGTAAATTGTAAATTTTAAACTCCGCATGTTTTTTGAGTATAACATGCAGAATTTTCTTTCGAATTGTACGAAACTTACAGAATACTTGACAATACGTAAAAGAAATATTGTATTAAAATTTAAGTTCAAAAAATTGAATATTGCGGGAAATATGAGCATTTGTAGTAAAAAATGTTTTACTGGTCATGCGAAATGTAGTTCTATATACTGTGTGTCATCTAAAGCTACTCTAAATAAATCATAAGAAAGGCGCAGTTCGGGTCCGCGCCGTAGATCTTTCGTGAAAACGTCCGGATTAAATCATAAAACAAGTGTTTCGTATTAATATGTAATTTAATTATCAATCTCTTTAATACAATATATTCACATAATAGTATAATGGTTACAGAATAGATAAATCAGAAGCTACCACAGACCCTTGCTACATGTGATAAACTTGAGATCTATCTAATCTGTAACTATTATACTATTGTATGTAAATATTGTATTAAAGAGAGTGATAATTAAATTACATATTGATACGAAACATTTGTTTTATGATTTTATCCCGACGTTGCCAAGGAAAATCTACGACGCTTACCCGAACTGGGCCTTTCTGATGTTTTTTTCATGTGTTTCTTGATGATTTTATTTTAGCTTCGGTTTATGTTCTCACAATCCCTTGATAAATAATAAATTAGTAAACAATTGCAGCAATAGCCTCAAGTTCTGATGGGAAGATGCAACTCTTGACCAACAATGCACTGCATGTATTAACTTTCTTTGTATAGTACTAGTGTGTTTTAAGTTTATGTGTTTATGTTTCGATTTCGGTGTTATGGATTTGTACTTAGTTATATAAGATTGTAATTTTTTTAGCCTTTTCTTCTATAACGGTTCACGTATACCTATCCAACCGACAAGGAGCTTGCTCCACGTTCAGGGGTATACTGTGGTGATAAATGGTAATTTATCTCTGTAAAGTAGGACTGTCAATCAATGAATATCTATACATATAAAAAGCTAACGTAGGTGGCACAGAAAAGAGGTTAATTTCTCTTTTGCCTATGGCAACGATCGGCGTGTTTACAAAACAAAACCGGTAGCCTCCGCCATGTTAGGCATAACTTCATAGGCTTAGCTTGTTTCTAAATTCGTTCTGGTGTAAAATAACTTTTTCTCGGAAAAAAATGAGTTTAAGATGAAGAATTCACAATATAATGAAACTTTGGATGAAATGATTCAAAAGAGATCAGTTAGAAGTGAAGCAGATGGTCTTAGGGGAGCCAGAGAACGTTTAGATCAGCGTCAAAATAGTTTAAGTCAGCGAAGATAAAATCGTGTCAATTCACAAATTGAGATGGGCATCATGGAACTTACTATTGTGAGCATTGTACTTTGGCTACTTTTCTGTTATGCGCACACCGCTTGGCAACTTGTTTGTCTTGGCGAATTTTCTTGGAGCGCTGAATCGCCAGTTTGGCTCTAGAAGCGGCAGGAAAATCATGGCATGCGTATAACCGAGCGCAGATGCTCAGCGCGGGATCAACTAGTTGTATCCATTTTGTTGTGGGTTATATGTGCTATAGTTAAAGCAGTTTTCGCTTCTCTAAAGACCAGCACAATAGAAGTGACACTATGCGGGAGGAACTGGAGGGAGTACACTCCCCGAAAACGCTAAGGTACATGGCGGGAAAAAAGGTCAGTTCCTCTTTTACCGATGGCAACGATCTGCTTACAGAACCAACTGATAATCTGCTTCTGGTACCCCTTCAAAATTGCCCAAGCCCGACAAAAGAGCCGAAGACAAAATAACCCTTGCAGAAATAGTCCCGATAAAATAGCCCAACATAAAATAGTCCTTACAAAATAATCCAAATTCGTGTTCTGAATAACGTTAAAACACATTTTTTTTTATCGGGGCTAGTTTATCTTGTGCTATTTCGGCACGGGCTAGTTTATCTTAGGCTATTTGGGCACGGGCTATTTTGTCTTGGGCTATTCTGACTGAATACGTCTGCTTCTATATTCGTAAGCAGCTTAATAACATCTGATCATAAACCATCTATCTACATTCGTTTTGGGGTAAAACAACTTTTTCTCGCAATAAAAATGAGTTTACGAGGTATTTCTTACAATACACGGAAGAGATAACAGCGTCCAGATGAAATTTCGGATGAAATTGTTCAAAAGAGACCAGTTAGAAATGTAGCAGGTGGGCTTAGACGTAGTATCAGTTAATTTCAATTGAAAACTGAATCTCTTATGCATAAATTGATATTCATAGTTCCTTCAACAAAGTAAATTTAAGCATCAGAATGTGATAGATATTATATTGTTTTAGTAGCCTTGCATCTCTTTTATTTATTGTATACATGACTCTTCCTAAAGAAATCAAGTCGTTTGACGTCAAAGTGCCCATTAAAATCGAAACTGTTCGGGTCATTAGTCTTCTAATTGCAGATGTCATTCTTCACGGTTCTGGTAATAATTCCACTTTCTCATTCCTCATGCAAATTGCGCAGATAATCAAAAGAATCTTTTTTCCTTAACTTTCAACAATGGAAGAAAATCACGGGATTCAATATTTTTTAGAAACAATGAAAAAGGTTTAATTTTCATCGCAACAACCGAAAGCATTATTTGATATTCTACAGATAAATATTTTTTTAAAAATTTGAAAATTAAGAAGGAAAAATTGCTCGCCAACTAAACTCTATCACTGAAAAAGTAACTTTTCGAATTTTAAGATGGTGAAAAATCATTTTTGAGTGATAATATTTCTGGAAATTATCGACGAAAAATGCCAAAGCTTTGCCTAGTTTTTAGCTAATCAAAATCCTAATTAAAATTTCAAAAAAAATCTCTAATTTTTTCATTATTTTTTGTTTATGAAATATTCGAAGTAAATCAATCTGCACGTAAATGTTCTTAAAATTGATTTACCAAACGATTTTTTTTCCTGTCTCAGAATGATAAACAGAATTATTACCTCGGTTAAATAAAAACATCGATTAAGATAAAAAAGCAAACATTGAAAAAAATATCTTTGTCTATACAAAGACGAAATTTTATAAAAATACAGTCATAAAATTTCGCGAGAGAAATTACGAATCCTAAGTAGGAATTGATACAACAAAAATTGTTTAGTCTATAAGGAAGTATTAAAAGAAGTTAGTTGGAATAATCAGTTTTATTTTGATGATGGCTTTTTGTTTCGCCAATTGTCCTACAGATTCCTTTGAAATTGATTTGATAAGCACTGTTCTTTGACTTAAAATGTGAGAACTATTCATGTTGTCTTTTATCAGATTATTTTAGACTCGTGTTTGAGTTTTTCGCAAAAATATGGATGGACAGTGTAAAGTATGTCACATTTTATGCACAAAATCGACCATCTCTGATACCGTCTGCTTACAATATAACCTTGTTGATATAACTGGGCCTCGTACTGGCAGATAAATTAAATTTTCAATCACTTCGTTGATGACCATAAATACAAACCAGCTGGAGTGGCCTCCCCAAAACTTTCTCGCATACGACCAGTAATGTATGGTGGGTAAACAACCAGTGGGTAGATAAATATTTTTGGATCAAAGCCTGGTTATTCTGAGGAAAAATCATGAATGGTGATTTAAAATGAAACATATAAAATTTATGAATTTCCAAAAACTTAATATTTTGCAAAAAAAAAATGCTTGTGTTCACAATTTTTACGCGCGCTGAAGTACCACAACTTTATTTAATGTTTTTGAGACGAAATCCAATTATAGATATCACACAAGATTTCACCATACCTCTGGTTAATCACAGTCGGCGGAACAAAGTTTCTTTTTAGGGGGTTGCCATAATTTCCGAAGCGCGTGTTTACCGCTCTCTACAATTTCCTTCGTAGACCGCCAAGGTCAAAAACCAACCATACCAACTTAAGTAAAATAAGCAAAACGCTCGCCAACACAAAGCCACAATGCTCATTTTGAACCAAATATGCAATTTGAACAGTTTTTTTAACGGATTGAAACCAAAATTGAACACAAAACTACAATTAAGGTTAGAAAACCACAAACCAAATTTCATATATCTAAGTCATTATCTTAAAGAGTTATTATGTTCACAAGTTTGCGATTATACAGACCGACAGACAGTCAACCCATTGACGGATTGGGCAGAAAATTTTATACGGACCTACACTCATGACGATAAAACTGTGTATGAAATTTTATCTATCTAGCTTTTCAAGTTTTTGAGTTATAGCGTTCACATGACAGCGGACGTATGGACAGACAGACTTCCCTTTGACAGATTTTGTCCAAAATTTGAAAGAAACCTACAAATTATGTTGAAAGAACACATACCAAATTTCATCCCCGTAGCTTTAATAGTTTTCGAGTTATCGTGTTCACAGACAGACATACTTCCAAAATTGTGTTTTTCTGACTCAAGGAGGTCTAAAACGTGGAGATTCGCCAACATCTCGAGTTCGAATTTTTTGACGATAACAATACTTTCTCTTTGTATACATCGTATACGAGAAAGTAAAAAGCAACAGTCATAATGGCGTGTTGCATCTGTCGAATGCACTGCGTCTGCGAAGGCTTATTTGATTTAAAACGTCACTTCTATAATATTCATTTCATTTTAAACCATCCTTATTTAATAATCATTACAGTTATAAAAGCTATATTTAGATCAGCTTATTATACGTTTGCTAAGGATTTATACCCTGTCAGGAAATAAGGATTTACTCCAATAATTGCCCTGTTCTATTTCGTTATTTCTAACCTCTGCACTCGGGGTAAAACCGGGTACTCCAAGTGGCGTAAAATCGAGACAGTCAGAAATGATGATTCCTCCGATGAAAACGATAAAAACACATCAGACGTTCATTGTTTATACTTTAATTAGGTATTTTCTAAGTTAATTAAATGAGAATTGTGGATCCGGTATAGAAAGTGTCTTAGCTGTGCCCACGAAAGCTGCAGCGTCGCGGAAGAAGAAGACAACTGCTTTACATGTGAATTTTGTAACTAATATTCTTAAATTGTCATATAAAATTAAAACGTCTGCTACTTTTACACTAAAAATCTAATTTCCCTAATTTCCAATAAAATTAACATGAGCACCTATTTTTATCCCACCAGTGAGGTAAAACTGGGTGTTTGATATTATCTATAAAAAATTATTTACCAAAAAGCAGTAAAACTATTACTTTTTAGGAATTGCATGTTCTCTGCTAAATAATGAACACAGTCGGACCTCTATTTAACGAACCTCTATTTTGCGAACTTTTTCTTGGAACCAAGAACATTGTGCGAATTTCTTCGTAAAATAGCCTCCAAATAGCGAAGTGCATTCTCTATTTAACTAACTTTTTCTTGCGATCTAATATTTTTTTTTCTCCCTATTTCTCATAATATTTCTAAACATTTCAAACTTATTTTTTCCTTTAACACATTTTATGGTGATCAATGACCTTGAAGTTGGAAAATGTCAAAGCGAAAGTGCTTGAGCATCAGAGAAAAAAAATTGAATTCTTCATGAGGTGGATAAAGGCGTGAAAAAAAAAGATATTGCTTTAAAATTTGGTATTCCTCCAAACAGCTTATCAACCATAATAAAAAAATCGCGATAAGATACAAAATTATGATTCATCGAATTCTTGTTCAAAACGTTTAAAGCATGTGTCTATGAAGATGTGGATGAGGCAGTTTTGAAGTGGACAGTGTGAAAAATAAAAACAATACAGCAATGAAGATGATGAAGATGGAAATGATCATGATGCAGAAATCAACAAACCTTCGTATGATGAAATGCTAAAATTCATTAATTTTAATATAAAATTATTTTTTTTAAATTGAAAATGCAGTGTATTCTCGGACAATGTTTTGTTTTATTCTTGTTTTCCTTAAACATTTCTTTTTGATGGCTAAGATATATAAAACAAATAGATATTAATTTACAAAATAAGGTGTGATTAATTACTTTTCTATTAATATTTAGTGTTTATGAATTTAAAATCTGTTTTGTGTAGTTTAAAGTATTTTAAAACGTGAATCTCTATTTAACGAATTTTCCATATAACGAACTTTTTTCGGGATTTAGCGACTTCGTTAAATAGAGGTCCGACTGTATTTGTATAAAATTTGGCTATCTCCATGTCGAATAGTTTAGATCCAACAGGTCTTCGAATCTTAGCTAACCGGTTTTAACCCACATTCCCCTACGCTATCCAATAAGCATTATCGTATTAGAAAAAACCAGTGGGAGTGGCCTCCCCTAAACTTTCTCGTATACTGCTCAAAAATTTGTCATTTCCCCTCCCCTTGCGGGAATAAAAAAAAAATCGAACCTACCGTAATCCAGAATGCAACGAATATCAGAAGGTTTTTCATTGCAGATTATAGTGATTGTAAAATATTTAAGTGAAGAATCATATTAAAAGAGATGCCTATATATTAAAACTTAGCGATATATATTTTCCATCACACTCCAGCAAGATCCGCTATTATACGAGCGAGCGAAAACAAAACAGGAGATAAAACATATCTATCAAGAACTCCGTCTCAAGGACAAAGTGACGTAATCCTCCCGCTTGGTACCAGAGATTGCTAAGTACGCATGCGCATGGAGATCCGTTTTGAAACGAATGCTTAACAAGTATGCGATTATACAGACCGACAGACAGTCAACCCTTTGATGGATTTGGCCCAAAATTTTATACGGACCTACATTTATGACGATAAAACTGTGTATCAAATTTTATCCATCTAGCTGTTCAGGTTTTTGAGTTATAGTGTTCGCATGACTTCGGACATACAGACAGACAGACTTCCCGTTGACGGATTTTGTCCAAAATTTGATAGAAACGTACAAATTATGTTTAAAGACCACATACCAAATTTTATCCCCGTAGCTCTAATAGTTTTCGAGTTATCGTGTTCACAGATACACAGAGAATAACCATAATTCCAAAATTGTGTTTTTCGGACTCAGGGAGGTCTAAAACGTGGAGATCCGTCAAAATCTCGAGTTCGAATTTTTTGACGATGACAATACTTTCTCTTTGTATACTTCGTATACGAGAAAGTAAAAATCTATAAATGTAGAAATCTGCCTACCAAATCGTTAATTGATTTTATTGCATACATTTTGAATTTCTACGGCGGAATCAATTGATGTTATGTCGCCCACTCATGGTAAAGGTTATTGCACCAATCGCCTAACATCTAATTGCACTTTGTGTTGTGCTAGAGTGCAACAGTATACGCCCATTTTCCTTCTAGAAGGAGGACAACGATTTCCAGGACCAGAGTAAATTGTGCAGGGGGGCCCTTAGGCCCTGAAGGCTCCGCCGGCCCCCCCCCCCTCCCTTTTCCTTTCTAAAACAATTTTTTTTTTACTTTCTCGTATTCGAAGTTCGCAAAGAGAAAGTATTGTAATCGTCAAAAAATTCGAACTCAGATTTTGACGAATCTCCACGTTTTAGACCTCCCAGAATCCGAAAAACACAATTTTGGAATTATGTCTGTGTGTCTGTGAACACGACAACTCGAAAACTATGAGAGCTACGGGGATGAAATTTGGTATGTGGTCTTTAAACATAATTTGTAGGCTTCTATCAAATTTTGGACAAAATCTGTCAACGGGAAGTCTGTCTGTCTGTATGTCCGTAGTCATGTGAACACTATAACTCAAAAACTTGAATAGCTAGATGGATAAAATTTGGTACACAGTTTTATCGTCATGAATGTAGGTCCGTATAAAATTTTTGGGCAAATCCGTCCAAGGGTTGATAGTCTGTCGGTCTGTATAATTTACTTTTGAAGAGAATCCGTTATCTCCATGCGCATGCGTACTGGAAGCAATCTTCTGTGCACGCGAAAGGAACGGAATTTCATTACGGAGTAGCGAATTACGTCAGTTTGTCCTTGAGCTGGTAAGAGTGGAAAATCGTTACGCATCTCTTTGAATTCGATTCTTTACCCAGATATTTTTCAATCACTAAATTGAAAAATATTCTGATAGTCATTGGATTCTGGGTAACAATAGGTTCGAATTTTTTTAGCCACGCGGGTGAAGGGGAAACGGCACCTTTTGGGGAAGTATACGAGAAAGTTTAGGGGAGAACACTCCCGCTGGTTTTACTTTCTCGTATACGAATATACAAAGAGGAAGCATTGTAATCGTCAAAAAATTCGAACTCGAGATTTTGACGAATATCCACGTTTTAGACCTCCCTGAGTCCGAAAGACACAATTTTAGAACTATGTCTGTCCGTGTCTCTGTGAACACGATAACTCGAAAACTATTAGAGCTACGGGGATGAAATTTGGTATGTGGTCTTTAAACATAATTTGTAGGTTTCTATCAAATTTTGGACAAAATCCGTCCACGGGAAGTCTGTCCACGTTTATGTGAACACCATAACTCAAAAATTTGAACAGCTAAATGGATAAAATTTGGTACACAGTTTTATCGTCATGAATGTAGGTCCGTATAAAGTCTTGGGTAAAATCCGTCGAAGGGTTGACTGTCTGTTGGTCTGTATAATCGCATACTTGTATCTCATAAGCCCTTTGGCTTAGATAAATAAAATTTGGTATCACGGATGCTAACATTAATTATAGATATATGCCCAATTTTCGTCTCAATCGGTTAAAAAACAGGTGTTCAAATTGCATATTCATTTTTTTACTTTTGAAACGAATCCGTTATCTCCACGCGCATGCGTACTGAAAGCAATCTCTGTGCAATGCGGAAGCTATGGAGCGAATTACTCACTCTGTCCTTGAGCCGGGAAGAGTGGAATCGGTACGCATCTCTTTGAATGTGATTCTTCACCTAAATATTTTACAATCGCTATCATCTACAATGAATAACCTTCTGATAGTCATTGGATTCTGGGTTACAGTAGGTTCACATTTTTTCATCTACGCGGGGGGAGGGGAAATATACGTGAAAGTTTAGAGGAGACCACTCCCGATGGTTTTATTATTGATTTTAAACCAGTGTTTTTCAGCACACAGGAAGTGGGTGACAAGTCGTTTGCAAAATTCCATGTTTACAAGCATGATATAAATAAAGTTAAATAAATAAATGTATGTAAAAATTCGTGCTTTTTGAGATACTATCTTCACAAACGTCAAAGTAATAAAGGTAGTAAAGTGCCTGAAAACCCGTTCGGAATTTTAGAATTGTGCGCCGAACAATAAGACAACACGTTTGTATTGTATTTCCAACATTACATGAATTACGATGACCCTTTCATTTCTAAACAAAACATTTATTGACGGCTTACACAAATAACAGACTTTTCTAACACAAAATATTTACGCACTATATTACAACACAGCATCACACAAATTAATTAACAGCGAATTCTTTTTAGATAATTTCTCTTCCTCGTTGCTAGGCAACGTTCGCAAATGACAAACAGGGCGTTGCCATTCTATTTCTATTACTTTTGATATATATTCTTGCCAAACGATTTTTTTAAATTAATTTTTTTCCAGAAATATTTTAATAATAGCCTTGAAATGAATAATTTTACAAAAAAAATTTATTAGTTACAAATAATGCATCCTTTTATTTAACAACGACACTTTTTGCCGTTCTAAAATTAGAGATACGAGATGAAGTGTCTTATAAGTCTTTTTTCCGCACGAAGTTGGATAATTCTAAGAAAAATAATGTCTATAACGAAAGCAAGAAGCTTTTCTACTTCTCATTTTTTTTCACCTCATGGCATTCGATGGTCGCATGGCGGCAAAATATATTTCGTCCGTTATGATGTTTTATTCCCTTGAAATGTGAAAAAGCCAATGAAGTATCTTCTCCATTCAATCTCCTATGTCATCTGGGATAGTTTTTCGCTTGCCAGCTAATAGACGTTCATATTTTTATTTAACTACATATCTCAGGAAATACACAATTTCTCGGGAAGTTTTACCGTCACTCTGATGCATTTCTTCTCACTGGAGACCCTGTTCTTAGAAAAATGATCACAAGATCATAGTTAAATATTCCCTAGGACTACTCTTGGAGTGTTCCTGGGTGATTTTGAAATAGCACAATAATGGAGTAACTTTTTTTTTCCTTCTACGAGTCGAGTGTCGAGTTATTTTTAGAATGAAAGACCAACGAAAAACGGACTGCACAAATATTGACAGTTCGATGCGTCGGAATTCAAGTTGAAAATTAACAAAAATGAAAAAAAAAAATTCATTCAAACTTAAATCTGACCCAGTTTAATGTAAGCAAACGTTTTTAAAATAAAAAACACGTGACGCCATCTTAACGTATTCCATTCATTTCCATACCACTCTTTCAGCCAATAAAAGAAGACATCATTTTGACATTTCGTTCATTTGCATGCCAAACATTCTTTTAACCAATAACAGAAGGTAGACACCACCTTGACGTCTTGCTTATTTGCAGAAGTGGTTGAAAGATTTGCTTTTTCCAACAAATATTTATGGAAACTAAAATAAATACTCTGACAAATTACTTGACAATAACAAAATCTCGATTAAAGTTCCAATCTTCATTAAAACACTAATGGAAAGTTAGAAATCTTATTCAAGTGATCTTAACACTATGTCTCTTCTTGATTGATTGATTGATTGATTAAAGGGGTTTATGTAATTTTCAGCTGCGAAGGCTATCATCCCCTATTCATTCCAAAGTTCTTTTCAATCCGCTTCAAAACACAAAGAAAATTGCCATCAAAAGACTTAATAACTGTTACCGATCTGATTCGATCAAGACAAAAAAAAAATGGCGCCCTACTATAGTAAAGCCTCCATCTTCTTTTTCTAGGATTCTTATATAATTTCTTCAGAGACCCGTCAAATTGTCGGATAAAGGAAACTACGCGTTTTCTTTTAAAAGCCGATTTAATTTAAAACAATTACTGCAATTATACCGGGTCATCAAAATGTCCATAAATGATTCAAAAGATCATTTTTAAAAAATCCCGAAAAACTCTAGGATTGAAAAATGGTGTGCAGGAGTAAAAATGATTTGGATAATTTAGGGTTTAAGAATTATAAAAAAAATTTAAGAGTAAATTTTAGACAATTAAATCGAAACTCGATTGAATATATAACTTCTCGCATGCCTTTCAAACATAAATTTTTGGGGGTTTCTTTGTTTTGCTCGTTTGTTTGTTTGTTTTTGTTTTCAGTAATATCTGATATAATAATTGCAGACAGAATGAAAAATAATTTTTCAATATGAAGGGATGGTTTGCAGTTTTATGCCTGAGACCAATTAGAAAAATCAAATCC
>BGPR01038838.1:2768-14537 GCA_013235015.1 Araneus ventricosus | reverse complement strand
AGAAAAAGTCTTTATAGTCAAGGAGACTTGAAGAAGGTTTTCAAGTTTCAAGAATACTTGAAGTGTAGTTCCCTCTTAGCCGACTGCAAAGAAGATCTAAAATTAGTTGGTGAACAGGTAACGTCCAAGTCTTTAAAGTCAAGAATACTTGAAGAAGTTTTCAGGATTCAAGAATACTTGAAGTGTGTTTCCCTCTTAGCCGACTGCAAAGAAGATCGAAAATGAGTTGGTGAACAGGTAACGTCCAATGTGACAAGCGGCAAACGTCTCGACGTCGTCTTCTAAGACGTCTCGAGTCTTTGTAAAGGTAGGGATTCGTGTTTGGACAAACCCGTCTTTGTTCCTGTGTGTTTTGTTATTAGGTAATTGTCTCATACAGTCAAGCAACAGTCAGACAGTAACAGGAGAGACAAACTCCTAATGAACAACCCTAGGGCAATCTGAGAAAAATTAAAACTGCTTGAATAAAATTTCTTATAAAACCTTAGATTCGTGCTTCACATAAATTTTCAGAGTGCTTATGGTATACGCACGGAAGAACGTGGATTTTTAGGAACAAGTATAACCATCTACCATAATACCAACAGTACAAACAATTTGTGTAAAAATTTATTTTATTATTATTTTTTTCTTGTTCACTTTTTATTCAGAACAGTGTTTTTCTTATATCTGTGTTTAATTGTGTATATTTTCCAAACTTTTTTGTGTGTTTCCTGCATGTTTTATATTTAATCAAGTTCTGTTGTTTAAATGTTTATTATCATTTCTGGCTGTAAATGTGAAACTCTTTAAGAGTGTGTTGCCCAGACAAGGCATATATTTGTTTTGATACAGTAATTTCTCCAGTTTAAGTTTTGGGTTCTTTCATAAGTTTAAACCATGGGGGAGGGGAGAATTTGAAGTTGTTCGGGGTATGGCATTCGCGTGAGTCCCCATGGCCTTGTGGTGGAAATTGTTGTACTCATTCACCCTGCACCCACTCAACTGGTTAGATAACCCTTGAGGTTATAGGCACCAGGGGTCTGGTGTGGCGTCATGTCATATCTAGACTAGACGGGCAGCAACCGATGCAGTGCTGTTCTCAGACGTCTCGAGTCTTTATAAATGCAGAGATTCATGTCTAGAGAAGCAGCAACCGATGCAGTGCTGTTCTCAGACGTCTCGAGGCTTAATAAAGGTAGCTATTGAGCTCTAATTTGAGCGGAAGAGATAAAAAGGAAGCAAAAAAAAATGTAAAATTGATGAGAACATTGACGAAATTATTTTATTTCCTAATGGTATTGTTTCTTGTGGTTTTAACGTTTTTTCTTTTTACCTTTTTCCCTTTATTGCTTCACTTTGAATACTATTGAGAAAAGTCGCTAAACTAAGGTGTTATAATTTCTTTTAAATAAAATACTAATTCTGATTGAGTAAAGTTGCATTTTCAAGAGTAAGCAATTCTAGTCTTTCTTATCAATGCTATTAGATTAGATTAATGGAGTGTAATCTACAGCTCACAAATAAATGGAGAAATATTTCATTTTTCTGTATAAGTTTCTTCTTTGAATTTTATCACTCTAGTTTTCATTTGAATTTACAGCAGAGAAGAACTTTTTTATAAAGTAGTTCTTAAAAAATTAATTTGAATTTACAAAATATCAGAAAATCTCATTCATAACATTAACCGTTTAAATATACTCAAACATTTTAATCAGGCAATCGAAAATACCAGATTTAAGCCAATAATTTCTATTTTTTGTGCTTTACACCCGTTCTTTGAATGCTTTGTTTTTGAGAAAGAGATCAAAATTTTAAATTTCTTATAACTATTGGCTATTCGCATGTTTAAATAATTATTAAAATACGGAAGTACACATAATTCTGAATGTTAAATAAAGCATTGAAATTATTATTAGTGTTTAAGAGTTTTTTTGTATATGAGATCGCAGCCGTGACAATCTGGGGAAAAATATTACTTTCTATTATCCACAAAACAACGAATAGATTGGGATGACATAACTAATAACTCCGAACTAAAACTCTCCGAATTTAAAATTTTATGAGTTTTAAAAGAATAATTCTTGACATTTTTTATTATATTAATAAGTGACAGGTAATTCAAAGCGTGAAAAATAGAATCGATGTCAGTGAATCTTCGAAAACGCCTGGAATTAAATCAGTGCTTATAGGCAGGAAAAGAAAACGGATATGTTCAGATTTATTTGAACTTGCAGAAAAAAATATTTATTTTCCTGAAAAGTAATCAAATTCGCACATTTTATCTTTTCTGTTTGAAGAAGCATGCATAAATGGATGTATTGAGATATTACTGTTGCTTGAAATGAACCAAATTATCAAAAACTTTTCTCTGTCTCCCTTTTAGTTGGATGTTTGTTTATCTCTCTGGATTTCACAATACCTTTCATCGTTAATATCTAAACGTTTGAAGACGTTAAATGCTTTTTTAAATCTTTTGAAATCTGTTTACATGTTTTCTATCAATATCAAGATATTTAATGTCTGCATTGTAGAAATTTGTCTCTAACCTAACTGACACTCAGTCTGTTTACATTTTTTTGCTTTTTCATTTCAAACGTACATTTTTCAAAATAACTACTTTCGAAAGATTTTCTACAGCAAATAAAATGTGCTCTTTTCTTAAGTATTTTTAGCGGCATTGGATAAATAGTGACTCAGTATAACTTCGTTTGAGATCAGAAATGCTTTAAACTAGCAAATTATGTGCGACATTACTAGACAATAAACAAATAAAGGATATTTTTCAGTCGCCAATTTAATTTTTCTTCTGTTTTTGAATATATCTTAAAAAATTTCCTGCGGTCTTATTTCCTTTGTGCACGAGGAATTATTTTTAATTCACAATTTTAAAAGTAGCTGTAAATAATTTAATTCAGATAGTAATTGCTATTTAAAACTCAATTTTTTTCTATTGTAAAAATTACTCATCTAATTGATTTGAGAACATCCAAACATAATTAATTCACAAATGTTTATCAGAAAGTCATATATCTCCTTACTGTTTTCTTATTAATAAAAAAAATAAATGTTTACACATCAGCAGACAATTAAAAGAAAAAATCATTTGCTCAAACTCTGAGATCTTTCAATTATTCACATCTTACGGTTTTAAATAAAATTTATAACGTGAATATGTTATATTGCTCTGATTTTGATTTCTGTACAAAATAAATTTGATTTATATTTTTATATCCTAACCTTGTAAAATTGCTTCCGAAATGAAATAAATTCGGATATTTTATTGAATTTTCATCCTCGTTGAAATATCAGATTTTACCTTAGTAAGAAGAAGAAAAATAAAATGGGTAAAATAAAAATATTCATTTCAAAATATTTTGTTTTTTGTGATGAATATTAAACAAGAAGTTCGTTTCTATAATTTTTGATGAAAAGAAGTTAGCAAGAATTTTATGGTACTACATAGTATGCATAACATTTCTACATAAAATATCTAGCTAGAATTTTGAATATATTTTAACAATTTCTAAAAGAGGTGACGATTTTAATTAAAGGTAAAAGATTTTTAGGGAAATGTAAAAAACTGTGTTATTAAAAATTTTATAGATGGAACAGTACACACAGAAATACAATAAATATGAAAACGAAGAAAAGAAAAGAAGAAACTATGGGAAACCTATCATGGCTCTTTAGGAGAGAAAATATCCCAATTATTTGGAGCAAACGGCGTTTTTCGGTAGGAATTGTCGCGGAATCGGCTTTAAATAAGAGCCACTTATCCTGATCTGTTTGATAGGTTTAATACTGATAAGCGCGTTTAAATTTACCAACATTAAAGTGACAAAAATGGATAAAATGAAGAAATGAAATTAATGTTCTAAATAAAATTTAGAGGAATACTGATTTATATGAAATTTTGTTTTAAAAATGAATTTGTTTGGATTGTTTTCTGTTAGATTAGAAAGGATAAGTGGGCTTTATTTAAAGTAACCCCGTCAATCAAGCAGAAAAACAGTTTTTCTACTATCATTGGGATATTTCCTCCCCGAAAGAACAATATTCTCTCATTTCTTCTTTTATCGTTCGAGGTTTTTTTTATTTATTTTATTTCGCAGTTTCTAATCATGCAGCCAAATTCGTTGATGAACTTGATGGATAATTTTCGACCCAAACTGCAATTATGCAATTATCTGTATTCATAACGCCATTGAAATTAAAATGAGCCTCATCATTCTACATGAATTTCCATGCCTATCATTGAACATCATCCGAGAAATGAACGTTATGTGGAGTGCATTCCTCTTATCTGCATCACCAGTGATAAATTCTTAAAATGGGATATATCATAGTTGTAAATTTTCATCGTAATTCTCGGAATTCTCTATACTGTCTCCACAAGTTTGGAGACTGGGTGCGGGCCAGTCGTTGCTCTCGCAGGTGACAACGATTCAAAATTACGAGGTCCATCCCAAAATTAACTTCGGGAAAGGACTTCGGACTTCTCAGAACGAGATGCTAATATAACTATACTAAACCAAGTTCCCAGCACTGTGGAATATGGTATGTACAAAGATCATAACAAAGCAAGTCTGTTACCAAGTACAGTTTTCATTACCCTTCTCGCGTTTCTGTTTTTTTTTTGTCTCATCAGCACATGCTGGTTTGTTTCCAGCCTAATGCTGGTGTAACGGCAAATTTTCCGGACTCTTCGGAAGCCAGATCATTTGGCTTTTGATTCATAATTGTCAAAGAATATTTAGAAAACTCCTTTATCTTTTGTAATATCTTTAGCAGAAGCATTTCAGTTTTGTTGGTGAAAGTATTCTCAAATAATAGTACATGGTGTCTGAAACTAACTCCAAGATAACTCAAGCCTGCGCTTGATGATTAATTGCTGCATGAATTCTTATATAGGCAGAAGAGTTTAGGCATTATATGCTGTATTATGCGAATTACCAACAGAAGAGCACATCCTCCCCACTGGTCGCGACATGATCTAATATTCTATTTATTTCGGAAATCAAGACAGTGTGCTAAAAAATATTATCCCAAACTTTTACTGAGAATCGTTAAGTAGTTTTTCCAACAATGATGTCCAAACATTTCCAATGTAATGTTGGTGAAGAAAGAGGCAGTTCATCATATAAGTCTTGGACTCTTCCCGTAGATTTCATCTTCATCAGTTATATACAATGAGACGGAAATGATTTGCAAAATTGTTTCTTTATTAGCCCGACAATAAGACGGGACGTTTAAAAATTTCAACATGAAGTGCGATAAATGTGTAATATTTAATACCTGATACAATTTATTCAAATTATTAATTACTAATTATGTTCAATCATTAATTCTAAAGCAAACATTATTAAAAGCTCATTTTTTAATTATTAAATATCTCTACGATATACGTGTAAGGAAATTGTGCCACATCTATTTCATTTTAATTTATCGAAATATATTTGCTTACATATTGAATATTACTGCAGTTTATGATAAAAATTTCTTGAAACTGAAATTCGTTTGCAAAAATTTTGAACGTCAGGCCGCTGCACGAAACCTAGAAATCGTGATAGAAAGAAGGTTATCAGCTTCAATATAATCCTTGCTTTCAAACAATTCAGCATATTTGTAATTAATTTAAAAGTAAGGACGTTTCATAAGGCTGAACAATGTAATCAAAAGAGCAGCAAGCAGGTTAGGTCTGATTTTTGCTTTCAGTTCATTGCAAGCATATCCATTCTTTTATTTCAATTCAATGAAGCATGGAACGAAATTTCTCCTCCGAAACCTGGCAACCCACTAATTTGCTCCTACTATTGCTCGGAATTGACGATAACAGAACATTTTCCTTCAGAACACCCCAAATGCTGTTTCATTTTTATTTTTGTTCATTTATTTGTGCATCATTGGGTAAGCGATGAGCGTTTCTTCTTCTCTCAGTCGGTTGGCAACACCACGTTGTCATGACAACGCAATTCTTTCGTGTCCAAGTGATATCCCTTTTCGAGCATCTTAGGACAGAAAAAAAAAACTTTCTTGAAATGTTTGTCCATGGAACAAAGGAAAAGTATAAAAGGATTAAAATTACCAAACATTTTCTGAGGTTAAACGTTAATAGGGACAAATAAATTTTTATTCGCTTAATCCATTTACGAATGAAATTTGTTTCTAGTTTACCTGAATCAAAGTTGTTCTGTTCTTAAATTCTGACTGTAAATATATCCCCTGCTACTACGGACATCTTATGAAAATTACAAAGAATTTTCCATGTTTAAAGGTGAATTCATTTATTCGTATTTCTGCTTAGATAAACTACGAAATCTCTTCACCTAATGATACATTGTAATCTTTTAATGGAATAATACAATACTATCCTTTCAGATTTTATGCTGAAAATACGAAGGGTGATAAAATTCTGTCTTTTCAGATTTTAGGCGAAGAAATACGGTAAAATATAAATATGCAAACAACTTCCGATTTGTCATTGTCTGAAAATTTGGCCACTTCTGTATTCTTGATGGTAATAAACTATTTTAATATTTTCCGAGTTAGTCATCGATTAATATGTTACATAAATCAAATTTTGATTCTATAATACAATCGCTACCTAGTATTGCATTTGAAAATAAATTGTTTTCGTTATGAAATATAAATAAATATTTTATTTATAATTTAATAATAAATTATAAATAAAAAACTGAAAGTAAAAAAATTAAATTATAAAGTGCAATTTTTATTTTTCTAATAAAGTTATAAAAGTGTGTGTTATAAAAACGTGTTTCTACTGAATTCTTTCCATTGCTTTTTTTCTGTTACTATTTGGATACCTCGCCTAATGCAAACAAAACTGCCTTCATACATACTTAACGTATAGACTTTGAAAATATTATTCAGAGAATGCGGATCCAACATGGCTGACATCTCATTTTCCTCGGCAAAAGAAAGTTCTTATTGCCCAAAATAAGCTTCGAAAGGTTTCTTTCACTCTTTGTACGGAATCCATCAGCCGAGAAGGGAAATATGTAGAACGGAATGATATGCAAGAAATATTTTTTAATTATTATTAAGGTTCTTACGGAACAGCGAAAATTTTCCAGATTCTATGTTTAGTGTTTTCATTTCGAATGACGGAATCCTGTCATTTCCAATGTCTATTTTCATACTGCGTTCGAGAAGTACAATTACAGTTAAAACTCGGTTAACCGAACTAAAGGAAGGAAGACCTTTCGGTCACGTTGTTTTCGGTTAAGCCCTGAAGACTAATTAGTATTTTGCATCTAATTACAATACGTATTTCTGAAATATTTTGAGTGTATAGCGAATTCAGAACTCTCCTTGTACGCTAAATATATGTTCTTTATTAAAGTTAATACTTCGTCGGGAACAATGCCCTAGGCACTGGTAAATATCGCAATTAGTCGTATGGTAAATATCGTAATTAATATTGTTAATATCTATTAATTTTAATTTTAGCATTCTTAAATGAATCAACGACCTCGAAGAGGCTTAAAAGAAAAAAGCGAGGAAGTCATTGCAAAAAGTCTCGCTTTCGTCATTTTTTCCGTACAGCAGAGTATGTGTTTTCAGTTAACATAGGTTTTACTGTATATCATATAATCCATTAGTAGAAGAAAACTATGGATTCATAGTATACAAAGGCTTTCACTTACGTATGCATAAAATTGAAGGAAAATAGGTTTCACATAAAATGTATCAAGCACTTAAAACAGATAAGAAGAAGAATATACGGTACTTATGTATTAACGCCACCGAGGCTATAGATTGGCGATAATGCGCCAATAAAGAGCAATCTTGTTTACAAAAACCGCCAAATTGGCGGCACTTAAAAACCGCCAAATTGGCGTTAATACATAAGTACAAAAACCGCCAAATTGGTGTTAATACGTAAGTACAAAAACCGCCAAATTGGCGCCACTTAAAAACTGCCAAATTGGCACCACTTAAAAACCGCCAAATTGGCATTAATACGTAAATACAAAAACCGCCAAATTTGGTGGCACTTAAAAAACCGCCAAATCTGTAGCCTCGGTGGCGTTAATACGTAAGCACCGAATATACAATATATGTAAAGAGAATAAGAAATATATTTTTTTAAAAAATATCAATCTTAAATTTTCTGAAGACTAATTTAATTTGGATGCTTCTCGATCCTGTTTCTGCAGTATTTAAATAAATGTGAAATGAATAATTTCGAAACTAACGAAACGGAAGATGAAATATTTAATGAATCGAAAAAAATATTCAGACTAAAATCTTCGATGCTTAAATTATTCAATACCATTGAAATTATTTTGGTCTTTTGTTGTATAACCTCCCTTTTGAAAAATTTCGTTTTATAAAGAGTCCCTTGCTCACTAATTTTTCTATATTTTCACTGCAAAATATGTTTCCGAAATTTATTAGGTAACATAAACAATTAAATGTTTGCTATCTTGTATCAAAGTCATTTACAATCTGTAAGAATGAAATAGATTTTCAGGAATGTCATATACTCTCATTAGCATTTATTTCTGTTTTAAATGTAACTTGATTGCTTCAATTACTGATTAATTTATACACGCTAAAAGAATTATCAAATATAATATATTGAAATTCTGCAGCTTTAAAATTTTGTCATCGCTTTTAGACATTTTAGCATGCAAGAAACTTATCTTTTTAAATATTTTTCCACACCATCAAGCTGAACTCTTATTTATGATGTGCAAAATAACTTTTGGAGAGATATTTTAAATATTTTCTGTATAAGATTTTGGATTTAATATACAAAATTAAGCTATACAATGATGCGCCTCATATAAATGTGCAAATCTATATATATATATAAAAGGCAAATGCCACACTCACTCACTCATCACGAAATCTCCCAATCCATGAGGCCTAGAAATTTGAAATTTGGCAGGTGGTTGCTACTTGGATAGTAGCTGCTCACTAAAAAAGGAGTTTTCGAAGTTTTGATTAGAATTTTAATTAATTAAAAATTACCTTAAATTTTAAAGTTTTCCCACAATTACTTCGTAAACTCACTTTTTCCACCAATTCTGGCACCTACTAATTCACACGGAGCGTCCAGCATGTTTGGCTTTCGCAACCGTATTCAGCGTTAATTCTTCTATCGTTGAGTGATAGATGAATTGAATGAGAGTTATTTGAAACGCAGTTCTTAAGTTTCGTTAGCTGTGATGCATCATACAGAATTGTATCGCTGGCATTTAAAAAATTACGTCTTTATATATTTTACTATCTGCCAAATACAATAAAATATTTGATTTTTTGTCCTGTGTTATCGCGAGTGGAACGGCGACGGGAGTGCTAGAATTAATATAAAGTGCAAAAATAATAACTAATTTAAACGGGGGAACCAGCTGGTCGTCGAAGGTGGTTAGCATACTTGCATAGGATTGTTGGGAAATACACTATATTAATGCGACACCAACTTTATATGTCATCTCATATAAAGGTTCTGGAAGATTGTTGTAGAATATTTTGTGTTTATTACGAAATTTTAATTGAGTTTAAAAAGTACTGCTTCTTGTGAGTTGGAGGGCCTATAATTACTGTATCATTGGAAGGTTACTACACGAACATTATTTTATTTTGAATAAAAATTTAAATGTTATTGAAATAAAAACTGATATATTTTGTCACGATTATGCATAATTTTGAAGTTCGATTTTGGGAAGAATTTCTGTGAGGCATTTTAAAACTTCACCTTTAAAAAACTGTTTTAAATCCCAAAATTGCAAACGAAAGAAATCGTTATTTCTTTCTGTTGAGAGATTGTAACATTGGAAGCATTTATGCTGTAATAGACATTTCTGACTTTACTTTTTTATGTTGCGTTTTCATATTGTTTATTTTGTTAAAACATTTTCTGCAGAAATACATTTTTTCTTTGTAATAACGTCAGTACTTTTTGTAGTAAACGAAACTTCATAAAATTATTCAACAATTAGGAGATCAACTAGAGAAAAATGTTTTCTAAAAACATATTCAGCACCTGAGGATATCTGTACAAAATATCATTGTGGAATTTTTTAGGGAGTCAACTGAAGTTTACTTTTTTCAGCCTTTTTGTGTTTGTACTGCCTTAGGAAACAATGTGATTTGCTCTGGTTACAGAAAACTAATTTACAATGTAACTTGTTCAGCTCTCAAACAAATGTTCATTCTAAAAGAAATAACAGAATTCGCTTTCTGAAGAAACAATTTTGCTAACATTTTATGCTTATTTAAGAGTTATATTTGCATACGAAAAGTAATAACAGAAAAATGAATAAACGAAACCTAAATTACGAAACGTAAAAATTGACCATAAATGAATCAAATTAATGAAGAAAAAAAAGAAGCAACAGAAGTTCCGAATTCTTTCCGTTAAAAACTGATCATGTATTATTCATTAGTAAGAAAGAAATTGGTTGTATACGAGAGTGACAAATTCACAATTTTAGAATATTCCCTTATGTGTTTTTTGTTATATCTTTAGATATACAATATTCCAGAAGTGTATTTAAAATTCAAATATTCATATGTCTTTTCAGAAATGAAAGCGCTACATTAGAAAAAATGTAAAAATGCTTATCATAATAATTTTAACTGATGCAGCATGACGCTTTAAATTACAGAGGTAAATTTTTTCCGAAACTAGCCGTTGTACCCGCGGCTTTGCCCACGTTCATCTGTTCTCCATGCATGATAGAAACGCAAAACATATATTCTTTTGCATCCTACACTTTTCTATTTCTAATATTCAACCCATTCAGAGGTTTTAGGAATCTAACATCAATTAATTACCGATCTAAACCTTTCGAACGAACAACATTTTTAGTGTTACCGTTTGGCTCAAATTTGTAAGGAATGCTTGGATTTGCCACCCCAGAACATGCAACTGAAAATTGGCCATAGAAAAACTTATAGGGCCTGTGGGTCCCAAGTTGATAGCCGACACTTTTCTTTAACTTCGTACACTCAGCCCAAATGATAATTGCACAACAATCGCCTTACCAGGCCATTCCCTATTGACACAAGATATTGTACGATATCTCTACGACGTTGTCCGGTATTCTGAATGCCGTACAATATCGTGAAGATATCGTAACAATATTGTGCAGCGTCTTGTGCCATTAGGGTAGCTATGGTTTGAGCTAAGTTCAGAGATAACTGTTCATTTGTAACGCTAAGTTCAGAGGTAAAGCTGAATGTGCACTATACTGTCAGAAGTGTAGTAGCTATTCCTGATGAAGCAACGGCCAGAGTTATTTAGATAGAATTTCAGCAAGGATCAACTTAATTTAAAATGTTAAATCTGAGGATTAAAGGAAAAGTAGACCACCGCTCCCTTCAGCAATCAAATTCATCATTACTTCATAAACTTATCGCTGATTAACTGGTTTATTGGTTTACCCCATATCTTGTAATCTATTCACCTCGTAGTTTGTTTCCAGTAACAAATCTCTTTTTGAAGCATTATGAGTTGTCCAGCACTGTACCCATTACTATACACGTTGAAAACAGGCATTGCATTCCTCTACAGGCAATTTTCTTTTTAAATTCGAATAATTACAAAATTCATCTAAAGTGGAATTAAATAATATTCACGGAGTAAGATGCAACGTGCACTGGACGGAATTTTTCAAAAATATTTAAGACCGGCTGATAATTTTGAAAAAGAAAAAATATATATGTGATATTTTAATTTTTTAACTTCTTTAATTCTTAAATCACTTTTAACGACACCTCATTTTAATTACTTCTACTTCTATCGTAATAAGC
>BGPR01038837.1:2839-14538 GCA_013235015.1 Araneus ventricosus | reverse complement strand
GGACATCACTAAAACCGTATGCCAAATAAACCGAAATCCATCAAAGGACAGACAGTCTGTCTGCTTGTTTGGACCATGTGTAGGGTGGATTTGTATCAAATTTAGGTCGAAATACAAAGGGAAATCTGCTGTCTCTCCGTTCCCGTGGTGCATGTGAACACAGTTACTCAACAAAGCAATGAGCATGGTGGATCAAATTTGGCATACGGATTTATCACTAAAACCGTATTCAACAAAAATCCATCAAAGGCAGTAGCGGCTCACCTCTGTTTGTGCACACTGAGCACGTGAGCCCCAGAAAACGAAAGAAATAAACGTATTAACAAATTAATAAATAATATTCCAGATTTTTCTCTCAATTTCCGGATGGTTTCCCTCATTTTATACTTTAATACATTGTGCCCGTACTGTAATTGTAGGTTACTATAGCACAGCACTTGGTCTCCTCGATGCACGTGCACGATCGAGAGAAATACAACAAGGGCTCCAACTTATAGCCACAGAAGCGGACCGAGGCTTGGGAGAGGAAGGCACCACCGATACCATTCCATTCTAACACGTCTGCGGTGTACGGGAGCTCGACAAAGTTCGCATTGTGTGCAGTTATCTTCAGGAATTCTCCCTTGGTTTTTTACATATCGGTTAGTTAATTCGTTTTTTATTGTTAGTATTTTTCTATATACATTTTGAACTAGGCATGAAACAGTTAAAATGGTCCTTTGTAAAATCAGTGTTTCGGAACTAAAATCAATTACATTTTCAACATTGTGTTAGGAAGAAAAAAATTAATTGAAATTATCGAATAACGCCTTTGCTAATAATATCAGGTGACCAGGAAATGCAGATTAAATGGTATGCCAAATTTGATCCACCATGCTCATTGCTTTGTTGAGTAACTGTGTTCACATGCACCACGGGGACGGAGAGACAGCAGATTTCCCTTTGGCGTATTTCGACCTAAATTTGATACAAATCCACAATTTTCGTGAAAGGACCACATGCCGATTTTCATTCGTCTAGCTTCTAGTTTTCGTGTCCACAGACAGACATACTATTATTCATAAAAATGGTCTTTGCGGGCTCAAGGAGGGTCTAGACGCAGAAATTCGTCTGAAATTCGAGGTCGAATTTTTTTGATGTTTACAATAATTTTTCTTTTTATATGTAGCCTACGAGAAAGGAAAATTGAAAAGGTTACCTCGCAGGCAGTCTAAATAGACCTTACAAAAGGGGTGGAGGTGCTCTTTCTTGATCTTTCCTTTCCAAAGATCTTTGATTTCCAGTGGCGAATCCGGGGGGGGGGGGGTTACGGGATGCGCCCCGGCGGGGGAAACCCCCAAATTTGGGTTTTTTTTAGAGGGGGGTTGACACCCTTTTTCCAAAAATGTTAGATTGGCCACCGTGATGTGTATTTTCTCAAAATCTGTAATAGACACATGTTTGACATTTTTTATACAAGTAAAGTACACCTTTCTCATTATACTTAAATGAGCTTTTTAAAAAACTCAAAATTTTATTTCTTACAATGTTTTTGTGTCAGAATAGAATAAAATTTCACTATGTCTAATTAAATATTTTGTAAATTTATAAAAAATTAAAAAATAACCAAAAGCTCATTTCAGTATAATGATAAAGGTGTTCTTTACTTGTATAAAAAGTTTCAAACATGCATCTATAACAGATTTTGAGAAAAGGTACATCGAAATGGCCAATTTAACATTATTTGTTTTGACACAAACAATTTTGTAGAAAAGAAGTTTTTGAATTTTTTTAAAACAAATCATTTCAGTACAATGAGAAAAATGTACTTTACTTGTATAAAAAATTTCAAACATGAATCTATAATAGATTTTGAGTAAAGGATGTCGAAGTGGCCAATCAAACATTTTCGTAATAAGGGTTCCAACTCCCTTTAAAATCACTACAACTGTTTGTTCTTAATTTCCCTTTTTAAAAAGAAAATAATAGAAACGTGACAACATTGCATTCTGGCTTGACAGGCTCGAAAATTTTCCGACATTTCTAATCATTCCACCTGTACTTGTAACTTTGACGCGGTCGAAGACATTTTTTGGCTACTTATTTATTGTATTTTTTATTAAATTATCGAAAGTATTGTATTGTTCTTTATGATTCTTATTGTCAGGTGTTGCAAACCTGTTAATTTAAAGTGTTTTGGTTTATATAAGCCATGAGGTTTGACATTCGTCACGACGATACAAAATGTTTATGACTTCAGGCCTCACGACCTGAATCCTGGATTCGCCACTGTTGATTTCTCTTCGCCTTTATCTAAAGTTTCTATCTAATTTAGCAACTTCTCATCACCAGGCAAGAACAAATCAATTTTCATCGAAATTTTTTGTGAAAAAAACATTGTCGGGGTTTTAAAGTTGCTTTTGAATTCAGATATGTAGATTGAATATACTTGAAACTCATGGTATTGGGATTGTTCAACTTTTTATAAATTGAAAAAATTACCTTTAAACTATGGAAATTATGCCAACATTTTCTCCATAATATTTTTTTAAGCTGTGGTATTGAGTTTTGCGACTTGTATTGTTTAGCAACGGAATCGGAAACTCTCCGCGCTTTTGCGCATGCGCCGGGCGGAGTTATTTTCATCAAAATAGGGGGAAAGTGAAGAATGGAAGGTGATGTTTACATTTTACTGAGCGTGATCTAACAAAGAACTCAGGAAATGCGCTCATATGACTCATTGCCTGACACTCCTTTCCGGTGTAAAAGCGTCCACAAATGATAGTCTCGGAATCCGTTGCTGAACAGTAATTTTTATTCTCTGGAATAATAAAAGAAGATTTTCATTGAAACACTGAAATTCATCAGATTTATAATTAGAGTCACGGTTATGCAATCAGCATGGGTTGCTAATAGAAAGCAAATTGACATTTGCTTTATCCAAAGAGCCATCGACCTCCGATCTAAATGATAAGCAAATATTTAAGTTTATAATTATTGATTACATCATTTTATTTATAGCCTAGAGCCTAAATAAAAAAAAATTACGGTAACTATTATTCATTAATGATCACTGAAGTGGATATTACAATGATTTGCTCATTCATTTGAAAAATTCTAATTTTCTTAAGCACTCTTAAAATCTTCCATAATAAAATGCTTGCAATGAAAATTAGCTTCCTTAAAGCAATTTGTTTTTTTCTTCCTATTTCGTGATTTTATGTAATTGACCAGATGAATCTGTAATCTTAATTGTCGAAAAAAAGAAAGAATTCCTTAGTCTAAATTTAGAAAAACATTTTGATTTTGACCTGTGGTGTTTGTGAAATGAAAGCAAAAGATATGATTGAGATTTATCTCATTTAAATTTCTTTCTTCTTTAAGTCTAATTAGTTTAATTTAGTTAGATTAGCGTATCATCTTGAAACTGAACGAAGAATATTTTGGAACTGACCAAGTGATTTTGACCTTTGGTCAAATGGCGATGACGACATCAGAGCATGAATCTGCATGCAATTTAAAATACCGGAAGCATAAAGTGACCTTAAAACCTTTTTTAAATTTAAAAAAGCTAGATTGAAGATACATACAATTAATGATGAGGAAATAAATCATATTTTATAAATTGGAGTAAAAATTGGAGTTTAAACTTTTAAACTATGGTGATTAATCCATTTATTTCTCCATAATATTTTTTTAAGCTGTGATATTAATTTGTACTAATTGTAATTTTTATTCTCTGGTAAAATATTGAAAATTTTCAACGAAACACCGACATTCATCAGAATTGTAATTGAAGTCACGGTTATGTAATCAACGTGCGATTATTAGCTGAAAAATACTGGTATTCGCTTAATAATTTGAGCTAATATGTCTCTACTTTTTAACTGAAATCATTTCACATGGGGTAAACTAGCACGAAGTAGATGAAATCATAATTTTTTTAGTATAAAATCATGTAAACGAGATTTAAAGACAAGTTTGCACTGCCTTATAGTTTCATGTCTTTTAATAGATTTTTTTAAAGAAAAAGAATGAATAAAAATTCGTGGTAGAAATTTCCATTAGTTTCTGGAATAAAGAGATTTGAAACAGGTTTCCCTCGCACGAATAATTCACCTTAGTTTGAAATTCAATTTTTCGTGAAACAGGGATCCGCTTTTCTTGTAACAAATCGATATTTCGTCGCCCAAATTTCTAGGAACTGGGATTTGATCCTTGTTTTCTCGTTCAGATTTTGAATATTAAAAACGTTCGAAGGTGGTAAATATTTTATGCAACATTTCAGCTTCTGATATAAAATTCATGGGCATTTTTCACTGTGTAATGGTGCGCTCAATTTAAAACCGTTCAAAATAGTAAATACTTTAGCTGTGTGAAGGTTGAAAAAGCTGTTGGAAAAACACCGACATTTTGGAAGAAATCGGCTAAATTTCAGTGTGCACATTAAAGCCCCTCCAGACCTGGTGTCCGGTGTACCGGACATCAACTTTGAATTGCCCCTATTAATTCAATAATTGACGAAACTGCACGTTATTTTTTTCTATTTGATTCTCGATTTTGATATAAATATAATCGTTGCAAGAATTTTTCGTTTCGGGCATTGAATCATTTCATTTTTTTAGTTTTTCCAAAAAACTCTCGAAAATCATCGTTCTTCCCAAAATGGATCTCAGCGGTGAATTTTGTTTTTCAAGTTAATTTCTTATTTTTAATCCTTTTTTACCATTTAAAAGGCTTCTACAATATTTTATTACCCTTGACAACCATTTTAAAGTGAAATTTGTGTGATTTTTTGTCTTTTTTTAGTTGGAATATCCGGTATTATCCGGATGCCGGGCATGGGGTAGCTTTTTAATTTTTCATCTACAGCCTTGAAATTTCATTTATGCTTTAAAATTTGCGATAGTACACAGTACGCCAAAGGAAAAAATTCTAGCTCCATTATTTCTTAATTCCGACTGAAGGGGTTGGATCTACATAATTTGCATGTAAGCTGAATCACAGGTGAATGCCACATGCTGCTCCCTCGCCTACATGATTGACACGAACCCAATAAGACCTTAATAAATTCAAATAAACTAACAAATAATCGACAACTTTCACTCTGGAATCCATTACGTCATCTCCGAATATCTTCCTAATGATCTGGATGATGCTCTTCCACCCTAGCAACAGCGATCTGCCCTATCACGTCGTTCCACTTCAGGTAATATCGAAGGAAAGAAAAGTAGAACATCTCTCCAAGAAAATGAAACACCAACAACAAAAAAAGGGAACATCGCAGATTGAATGAAACAAAAATCCCTATTAAAAAAGCATGAAAGGGAAAAGAAAAAGAAACCGAGAGTGGTCGTAGACATATAGGTAGTTGCGTCTGGAGCTAGCTGCTGAAGAAAACAGGTTCAGACCAGGTCAAGGTGACACTGCATGGCCATTAAACCGAAGAGAATTCCTATAGGGATAGACTTGGGAAGGGCCGGGGCAACTGCCCCGCCCCCAATTCCCGCGGGGGGGGGGGATTTGCAAATTGTTCCACGAACTTGGCCTTCTGGAGATAAATATGACTTTGAAAAATAAGGCTGGATTACATTTTTTAAGTGATTCACTGGACGAAAGGCATCAAGGTTTCATGTAGGTGTATGACGGAGTCGGGGAAAAAAACTGTTTGGGGTTTTCTTTCGGTGTGTGTTATGTATGAGTACTGCTGCGTTTTAAGTGCTACTTTGATGGTCACGATCGTTTTCACAAGTCAAACATCCCATAAATCAAGTTCAAGGCTTCTGTTCTGCAGGTAAATGCTTCGAAGAATCGATGTTTTGGAAGTAAAGGGAGACATAACTTGAGTTCTGAAATTAAATGATTGGTGTCAGGGTAGTTCATTGCTTGCGATTGAAGGCAGAAGTACAAACATGGTACTCAGTGGAGTGTGAGGACAGATTATGTGTTTCGAAGTGGACGTTTCATGCATAGATCACGTAAATAATGGTTCGTGTAGCAGAAGGTAAAAAAAGTAACTTTCTTAACAATTATTTAAAGCATCTTAAAGGGATATATTACCTTCTCAACATTTTTTATTTGAAGTATTATTAAAAAAGTTTTGACAGTATTGAGACTTAACAATCATATAAAGTCATCTTGAGGAGAAAAAATCCATTTTGATCTGCTTGTTTAGTTGAAATTTAATTTTTTAAAACAAAAATGCAGTTTTTTGAAATCCCTACTACTTTTTTAAATTTGAATATTTTTGCTTCAAACTTTATTTGTAGATTCGCTGAAATATATTACACAAAACTGTGCATGGATTTTAAAATGTATCTAATATTCGCTTGAATTTAGATATTTTACTGAATTATGTGGTGAAAAATGAGGAACTTTAATTGTACCTCATTTTATATTTTGCATGCAGAAAAACTAAGCAACTGAATGCTTATTGCATGCCCAGTTTTCTCATACGCATCACGATAAAAGTGTACAAAAAATTTGAAGTCTCTATCTTAAAAAGGAAAAAAGCCTTAGCATTTTGAAAACATGAAGGTGAAGAAAAGTCCGATATGGAGAAGAAGCCATTTAAAGTTGTCATTTGCGCATGTTTTTCATTACTCATCGTAAATAAAAAAAACTAAATAACTTATGAAATATTAAAGGTACAAATTTGAAATTTTCATACAATAAGTAGAACTATAAGAGCCACAAAATAAGCCAATAAAATGAAAATTGTTATTTCGGCCATTTTTGAGGTAATGTGTCCCCTTAAACAACTTTGTAATCTCATTTTTATTGCTGACTAGCCGCCTTCGGCGACCAGCTTGTTCGCCGGGAATATGATTTCAATTGAATCTTGCATCATTTTATATTCATTGTTCCCTTAACAACGTAAGCAGACTGTAGTAGATATGTAACCCATGTTTTTTTAGTGGCCTTGCACCTGTTTCTTTCATTGTCTACATAAATGTCCCTAAAGGAGTCAAATAACTGACCATGCCATGTAACATCTAAATGCAAGTTGTCAGCGCCATCTTCACTTTCCTATTCCTCTTCCAAAATATGCATTCGATTTCAACATTAAAATGGCGCAGCACATTTTATGGCCAGCCGCATGTTTACTGAATTAAGAATTGCTGAAAAAAGAATAAAAGCATAGCAACCATAATCATTTAGCTTACTGGATGTATATCTTCATACACCTAAAATCTCAGAGAGCTTGTTTTACAGATTCTACAAAAAATAATTGATAAAATAAAATATAAAAGGAAAATGTATTAGGATATTACCTTAGCTTTCAACAATGAAAGAGAAACACGTAATTAAATATTTATTTAAACAATGCAAACGGTTTGAAATACGTTGCAACAATGAAAAGTATTGTTGTAAATTATGCCAAAAAATATTTTTAGAAGGTTATCAAAATTAGGAAAAAAAATTCTACGGCAACTTAATTGATATCATTGAAAAGGTAATTTTTTGCACTTTCAGATGGCGTAAAAATGAGTTTTGTGCTGCAATATTTTCGGACGTTATTAAGGAAAAACACCAAAATTTCGCTTGATTTGTAATTAATTAGAATTCTAATTAAAATTTCAAAAAAACTGCTCCGAGGTGCACATATACAGCATCCAAAGTATATCTGTGCTAAATTTGGTAGGTCTGTGTTCGTTTGTGTGTTCTGTACACCTCCAACACACACACACACACACACACACACGCACTTCCTCTTTTATTATTAGTAGAGATAAAAACTGGAATCCAATCAATTGCACCCAAGACACTTCAAGATTTTTTATTTTTGTTTGGAATAAAAAGACTGCAAAAAAGATAAAAGCAGTTCTTGTGTGATGAAGCCTTTAAAGAGGGTTTTATCTTACGATTACGAAAGAAGTGAATAGAAATATTAAGAAATATCGAAGGTTTTTTTTAAATAGACTTCTTCCAAGACGACAATAATACTTAATCATATGAAATGTTTTACGGAAATTTGATGTGTCTAAATCTATGATTCACTTTTAAAAATAAAAATTGAAGATAGTTTCTTTGTATGAGGATTCCCAGTTAAGCAAAAAATCAGGATTCATAAGTGTGTGTTGATAGAATAAATTGGTGTATCATAAAGTAGTAAGGTGGATGAAAGTGATTATTCAATTTACTACTTTATGATACTTTGATGTCGAAACATGCTGTAATTTCGTAATTGAGTCCCGATAACTTTGATGAACTGGGTATTACTAATACTTAATGCTTTTATTACTATCATTAATTAATTTTAATTATCCAATCAGCTTAATTTTTGTTGATGACTATAATAATGTACAGTATGATAGATTTAGTCCAAAATTATACACAGACTGAACATTTTGACGCAAAGATAAGGTACTAAAATTCACCCATGTAGTTTAACGCGATTTTGTTTTGTCACTTCAAATGGACAGGATTAGAGACATCCAAAGGTAGTCAAACCTTTGTTGGATTTGGTACAAAGTTTGATAGATGTATAATTTTAATAAGAAAGCCATGATCAAAATTTCATCTATCTGGATCGTTGTCATTTTGAGCTATCGTATTCACATGCATCCGGAGGGACAGGGAGCCAGACTTTTTGCTGACGGATTTCGTCCAACATCTGACAGAAATCTGCCATTTTGGCGAAAATACCACATACATATCTCTATCTAACTTGCAGGTCGCGGTTGCCTAGTGGTAAGGTGTCAACCTCGGAGCACTTTAGGTTCGAAACCCGATCTCACTGAAGATCCGTCGTGTATTGGGCCTGGTGTGCGCCAAATCATACGTAGGAGTCAAACGTCTCCCGTAGGTGCGGTGAAGGAGTTAATTAGCACAAGATATTGTACGATATCTCTACGACGTTGTCCGGTATTTTAAATGCCATACGATATCGTGAAGATATCGTAACAATATTGTACAGCATCTTGTGCTATTAGGAACAGCACCATGAGCCAAGCTCAAGGATCGCATTGAATTTTTCTTCCATTTGAATAGTTGATTATTACGAAGTTTAATTTTTAGCTATTCTTATAAGTTAATATTAAATTATTGAAATACTGGTTTCAGTTTTTTTGGCTTTGAACTAATATTTCTGTAAGCATGGAATAGAATACAAAATCAGAAATAAGTCTTGCAAATGTTATTAATTCGAGTCATTTGACTCTTAAGCTTACATAAACCCTTAATATTGTTGATAAAATCTTCTTAGCATAGCCGGATGTTTGGAGGAGGGGGGATCTGACAGTACGGGTACGCGAAAATTTAAAAAAAACTTATCAAGGGGTACGCGAGGTAAAAAAGTTTAAACCCTGTTCTGAGCCAATGCGTCCTAAGTTATTGCGTTCACAGGCATGCGAATAGACAAATCAACTGACGATCAACCGATTGACGGATGTGGTTCAAAGTGTAATACTCATCTATAATTCTAATGATAAAATTGCGTATCAAATTTTATCTATCTAGCTATTTAAGTTTTTGAATTATCGCTTTCACATTCACAGGGACAGAAAGACAGACATATACACTTCCAGAGGATGGATTTCGCTTAAAATCTGACAGAAATCCACAGTGTAAAGACTAACTACATACCAAATTTCATCCGTTCAGCTCAAACCATTTGTGAGTAATAGACAGACATAATTCCAGAAATGTGTTTTTTGGAATTTGAGCTCTAGAAAGTGGCTATTTATCAAAATATCGAGGTCGATTTTTTTTGCGGTTACAGTATTGTTGCAAAGATGTAATGTCGCTTTCCTGCCTCGCTAGTCTTATAGTTGGAGAGGGAATTTTACAGGGGTAAGTATGGAGTGACGGGCTTCGGCCTTTCCGGGCCCCTGACCTTGGCGACGAACTTGGCGACATGGCGTCAAACTCGGCGACATTGACGTAAAATTTGGCGACATTGGCGACAAATATATGATTCCAGAAAATGCGACCGTTTTCTCGATATTTCTATTAGGAAAGGGAATACGCTCGAATGTACGAGAAAACTCCATGTGACGTCACGGCTTGAGTATATAAGGACCGCTCATGGATCAGAGAGTATATAAGGACCGCTCATGGATCAGAGGGAGTAGTGTTGATCCATTGTGAACGACTTTCGTGTTTCGTCTGCAGTGCGAGCTAGGAAGTTGGTGAGCTGAGCGCTATTGAAAGTGCTGTTATTGTCGTTATTAGTTATTTGCTGACTGTTTGTGTTGCTGAATATCAAAGTGCTGAACTGTTATTACCTGTGAATTGTTGTCTGTTCACATTGCTAATCTGTGCAAGAACTAGTGTTTCCTGTACCTGTGCTACGTGTTTTCCTGCATATTTGTGAATAAACCTTCATTCTCCATTATCCTGCGTGTTGGACTGTTTACACCATACACCCACAGAAAGACTTTTGTAACAATATATTCTCTTTGTATACTTCGTATACGAGAAGGTAAAAGTATTATCTTTGTATCGAACTGACGGAGGTTTAAAACCCCAAGTTTCATTATGTCGAATTTCTTCACGATTACAATACCTTTTTGTATGCTTCATATGAGAAAAAAAAGTCTAAAAGAATGAAAATTCTTTTGTCTGTACATTCAATCGCTATGTTTGCGATCTTTGATTTTCTTCCCTCTGTAACTGTACTGTTATTTGTTCTGAATGGTGTCTTGGTTTCACTCTCACCAAATATATTACAAAATCTCCTTCCACTTTAAAATACTTTTCTAGAAGCACACAACGAGGCGAAAGAATCCTTTAAAAGGCTTATTCCAAAAAATTGAAGCTGGGTTTGTTTCACAGGATATATTTTTCAGACGAGTTTTGTTCCATGGCTTGAATTGCTTCACCTTTCATTTCGTACGGAAAAAGTGCTTTCTTTCTCTTTACAAGAACGAGGTAGATATTTTATGATATTTTTTGTTTCTAGCTCAAAGCAATAAAAGAGTCTTTATTGGCATTCCTTCCTTTTTTTTGAAATGCTTTCCGAGATTTTGTTGGAGGATTTTGAAAAGAGAAATATTTCCTATATTATTGACTAGATAAACATTTTTTAAAAGAAAGAACTTTAAGAAAAATAATTTTAAGATGGTTGCGTTAAAGTTTTTTAATTATTGTGTTAATATCATCACATCTTTCTATCTCCGTTCTATCTGTGTGAATTTAATACATAAGGAAGACTTGCTTTATTGTTCCCATTCAACACATTTCAATCAATCAATTACATTATTGTGTGATCGAATATTCGCCGCGGCTTGAAATCTTCCGTGGATTCCTCTTGATTTGAACCCGACACTTTATAGGTAGGTCATGATGGCTTACAATTTTTGTGATTTCAACACAAATAAATGATATAAAGAAATGTATATGACCTCCTCGACTTACGACCGAGTTCCGTTCCGACTGACATGTCCTTAGTTGGATTTATATTTTTCAACACTGTTTTCATTCAAACAGGTGATAAAAATTGCACATTAAAGAAAAAATTCAGTCCATGTAAGTATTGTTGTTGTTGTTTCTTATTCCACTTGTTCTAGTACTCAGGTAGACCAAGTCCAAGAGTCCGCTCGTCCACAGAAAATCACGAACCAGCACAGGGCTTTCAAAGAGGTTCCAGCTCCATACATGAGAGCAGATGGTCTGGAGTAGATTGGTGTGTATTGCCCACAGAAAATCACGAACCAGCGCAGGAATTTCAAAGAGGTTCCTCTTCTCCAGCTCCATACATGAGAGCAGATGGTCTG
>BGPR01038835.1:0-14540 GCA_013235015.1 Araneus ventricosus | reverse complement strand
TTCTTCCTGAAAACTTAAATAGCGATAAAACATTATTTTCCTGTGAATAATACAATCATTCAATTGAAACAAAGAAACCTTGCGTGAGGATGCGCAAGAGGTTGTTGCACATCCCTTATGGTGAATTCCAATAAAAAAATGAAAGAATCTTTCTTGAAACACGTTCCGTCTGTTGAATGTGTCCTTAAAGGCAGATAGCATGGATTTGACCAGGGTTGCCAGATCAAAATGACAAAATAAGGCCAAACATTCTTAAAAATAAGGCCAAAAAAGGACAATTTTAAAGACTGATTCAAGTACTTATTTTTCGCTAAATTTACGATTAAAAAATGCTTTATTTTATAAAAACGAATCACTTCAGAATGACGTATGATCAATACTCTATTAATGAAACAATATTGAAGAAAAAAATTTTAACCAAATCATAAACAGCTTTACAATGAAAAGTGATGGCTAAATGAAATATCTGAACATAGTATATTATCTCATGAGTGAACAAAGGTATGCAAGGTTATTTTTCAGTTTGGTCATAATAAATGAAAAGCGATTCCGTACTAAAAATAAATAATAAACAGTATAAAAGGTTTATTCCATTAATATAAATAAAATTGATTTCAGATTCGTAATAAGCGTTTCTAATAAACGATAAAATTTTCAAGAATGCTCTTTTATTAGTTTCTATATTATTCACCTAATATTCAGATCGAATACACTGTGCAGTTCGAAATATTATTTTAGAATGTAAGAATTTTATGAAAAACAAGTAGAATAGCTATCAAAAGCAGTTCTAAAAATCACGAATGAAAATAAAGGCCAAAAATGAATTTAAGGCCAACTGAAAATTCGCAAGGCCAACCGCTTTGAGAAAAGGCCAAATTTCGAATATTTGGCCTTAAAAAGGCCAATATGGCAACCCTGGATTTGACTCATTGCAATTAAACGAAACGTCAGTATTTTTCACATTTTACATGCATTGGGGTGTCGGACACCCCCTTGCGCGTCCTCGCTGGTTAATTCAGGAATTTGTATTTTCGTTTTTAAATTGATTATATTCAATTGATTTCATTTATTCTATAGAAGCATAGATTTTATACCACTGCTTAAAGCTGCTTGGCCAGTCCTGGTCCTTGTACGAAAAAAAATGACTCATTCACTCTCTACAGCGGCCACCCTCCGTTCCCAGGAAAATTCGCCTCTCTATAGGTTCCGTTTGTGGAAGTAAAAAATACGTATTTAAGCGAACCCTAATTCGTTAATTCTGATAAGAAGAATTTTAAGTACCATCTAAGCACATCTAAATTTTCTAATTTGTCTTAAAAAAGATACAATTTGTGTTGCTGGGATCTTTTTGGCAGTTTTTTTTTTTTTAATTCGGAAGACAAATTGTTGTTCAGGACTGGAAAAACTATAATTTATTTTTCCTAAAGTCTGCTGTGCTAAACATTTCATTTGCTGATAGTCGCAATCCATATCCACAGCTTCACAGTCAAAGTCCGAATCAGTGAATGAAAGCCACAAGTGAACTCTTGTATATGATCAAAACTGGATTGAAGTCCTATATTAGCTTAACAAATGCATAAATATAGCGTAATAATTATAATTATTACCGTTGGTCGAATAATTTTTTAGCTTTTCAAAAAAAGTGTATCAATGTATCCGCATTCCCCCATTATATTATTCTTGTTTAAATATTCCAATATATATTTTTCCGAGAGGGATAATATCTAATAATGCACTTTATATTGCACTAATTTGTGAAATTTGACACCAAAACTGTTTCAATGCCAAAAGTATTGATTTTCATAGTCAGTTTTCCTTTGTCAATGAACAAATTCGCTCATGTAAATATTTTAAAACATTAGGCACGGTGTGACGTACTGGAGTTAAGTTTCAACTACACAATTATGCTCAGTCATTGAATCTAGAATAAATATTTAACACAAATATACAGGGTGATTCAAAAAGAAGGAGCAGATTTATAAATCCATAATATCCATAGATAAAGAAACATACGATACATCACTATATAGAGGGCAGTTTAAAATTTTATTTCATGCATTCAACAAGAGCTCCATGGATTATTCGACAAATGTGACTTTAAAAATGTAACTGGTCCCTGGTTATTGAACTCACTACTGTAACAATTCGATATCGTAAATCTTGAAGATTAGCAGTCATATGAAGAATATACACACTGTCTTTTATGTTCCCCGACAGATAAAAATCGCAAGGAGTAGGAATGGTGTCATAGAGATACTGCTATACCTCTTGGTAGAAGTGAGGTGGAGCACCATCTTGCTTGAAGATAAAATCATCCCGATCTTGTTGAATTTGTGGAAACAACCAGTGTTGGAGCATGTCCTCTTTTACCATATTTATAGAAAAGAATGAAATAAAACTTTGAATATTCATCTATTTAATGATGTATGTAGGCGTCTCTGTCTGTTGTTGTTCATCAGATATGATTTTTTTGAATCTGCTCCTTCTTTTGAATCACCCTGTATATAGAAAAATATTATAGTTTCCCATTAAAGGATTCAATATATTAGAGATTACGGAAGTACAGAATATCTCACGGCCGAGTGCCCGCTGGCCACACAAATGGACAAAGTCTCTGCCCGTATTTAACTGAGGTTTCGAAGGACGGTACTGGTTATGTTTATGGAGAAATGTCTGGTAAAATCCAGAATTATGATAGCAATCTTCCACAGTGAGATACTAACCACTTCCTGATTTGACCGCCAGTGTCCCTCTGCACATTTGAAACGCATCTGTAAAACATTTGGGAATGCAATTTAAATACCATTCCCACCTGCGGGTTTTTTATTATTTTGAAATGTTAACAACATATTCTCAACTTAATTTCTGTTTCCAAATAGTTTTCACTGCTCAAAAATTAATTCTTTTCCGTAAATATACCCGTTACAAAATCGTACAGTTTTGTAAGAAATGTGTGCACATAATTTATTGAAAAACCAATCTAATCCAATAATTAGATAAGACATTCCAACGTTCTTTTTACAAATATTTTTAGCTGATACTCAAAGGATTAATTTTCTCTGCTTGTTTACTGTTGGTTTTCTTCACTCACGGCTTATGAGTAGGTTTCTTTTTATTTTGAAAGCAGTAATAGGATTTGAAACTTCAGTCGACATTGAAAGGAATTAAATTACGAAATACCTTCTCCTTAAAAGAATAAATGAAAGTGAAAATGAATGTCCCGATGTTTATAGGCTTAGATAAAGGACACAAAATATATTACTTTCAGAAAAGTACGCGAAGTATAAACAACTTCTTATCCGAACTCCTGTTCTCTATTCAGAAGAATGAGGAAAAGATATTCGAAAAGGTTTGTAAAATTATGACTGCAGGTGACAATTTTAAACGAGAAGTATTTTAGCAACTGAGCAAGGAATCCAGTTACACATCGTCTTTCATTTCCAAAAAATTTTGAAATCGGTAATAAGAAGTTTAATTTATCATGCAAGAAGATTCTTTCACTCAAACTCCATGGAGTGATCAATAGAATGTGAAAATTAATTAGAAAATTTTAAAATCTAAAATTAAAGAAACTAAAATAAAAAAACTAAAATTAAAAAAAACTAAAATAAAAAACTAAAATAAAAAAAACTAAAATTAAAAAAAACTAAAATAAAAAAATAAATTTAAAAAAAACTAAAATAAAAAAAACTAAAATTAAAAGTTAAAAAAATAGAATATAAAAATTAATAATATTGTTACGAACATGGAAAGTCGCTTCTCGGCAATATTAGTCTTATGGTTGGGAAGAGATTCCTACAGGGGTATGTATGGGATTACCGGAGGAATGGAGCCATTGTCCCCCGACCTTGGTGACTATTTTGGCGACTTTCAAGACAAAATGTAGGATCTCAGAAACACTAGAATTTTCTTGATATCACTATTATGGGCGAGATCGGGATTTATTCAGATGATTCCATGTGACGCCAAGGTCTGTCGGGAGACTGTAGACCGTGCTAGGATCACAGAGCAGAGTGTGTTGATCGACTGGGATCGCTTTTGGAGTGCGAACGTCTTTGAAATCTCTCCTTCAAGTTTTATCCGTTGTGTGAGCTAGTAAGCTGATTGACGCCAAGCGGTATTGAAAATGTTTTTGCTGTTCTTATTAGTGAATTGCTATCGTTTTGTGTTGCTAATATATGCAAGTGCTGCTTTTCGTGTTACCTGCGATTCAACTTTTCCGGAATAGAGTGTTGAGAATAAAGTGTTATTCTCTGTTACCTGCTTGTTGGACTGTTTTCACCGTACACACACCGGGCGAATTTAGTAACAATATACATGTATAAAACGAAAAATGTAAAGTATCATTATGCGAATCATGATTCCATTTTATTGATATGTTATACTTGGGTCTCCCTTGATATTCCTTCAGAAAACAATCGGCGAAATCGGAAACTCACGAAACCTGAGGCAATTATTTCCGTATGAATGAATGCAAATCCCTTTAGTTCGTTCTAGGTACTCAAAAACGCATTCCAAGATCCCATTTTATAGAGAATAAATGCAGTGTTTAATACTAAAAATAAGAAATTATTTTAAAATGAAAAAAAATGACAAATATATAGAGAAAAAATGAACATTTCGAACGACATTTGCATTCGAAAACCTGTCTGAAGTCTCTTCTTGGAGTATGAGGAGGGAAGGGATAGGTGCAAATGTCATTGTTTGGAAGGAAAGTTTAGTTTTAGTTATATTAACTTCCAGTTTTAAAGCAGCAGGAGGGCTATTTTGGGACGGAGATCGTAATGTTTAACCACGGTGAGATGACGAGGCCGACTCCTGAGTTGGCACCCCCTCTCCAAACTTCCGCACCACAACAGCAATTAAACAACCTGGTAATTAAATTTAGGAATGTATCGCTTGTTTCTACCCGGTCATGATAATTTTTTATTAATATATAAGTTTCACTCCATAGGCTGTTAGTTGTATTGTCCCTTTATATATGTTTATATGTATTTAATTTCCACCCATGTTGTGGGGTCTAGTACGTATATATGAGGAAAAAGTTTTAATAAATGCGAGTGGGGCTTACGTCGTCCTGCTGCTGCGGCTGGTCGGTTCTCTTCCCCTCCGGCTCTTTAATGCCTTAAACCCAGTTGGGTAAGCTGGATCGGGGTGGGTTGTGTTGCACCACAACAGCGGGAGGACGTTTGACACCCTTACGTATGTTTTAATGTGCAACAGGCCCAATACACGACTGATCTACAGAGTAATCGGGTTTCAAACCCGGAAAAACCTTCGGTTGCAATATGCCACCTCGGCCACTGTTTGGAAGGAGAATCCACCTCCATATGGAACTCAAGTATCATGGCACTATCTGGGGCCAATTCCTTTCTTGGTCTTTTGCAACAAGGACCAGCTTCAGAATCAGTGGATCCTTGTCACTCAAGATAGCTATACACAGAGGTATTTTTCTCCCACGAAATCCGAGGCAAGCATACGTAAACGAAAACAAGTTTTTCGCAGAAAAATCGAAGAAAACCGAAACCAATGATAACGGAAGTGAACGAAAACCGAGATATTAATGTGCCTGTGTTTTTAATTTGCCGGATTAACGCTTCATTTTAAAACTACGTAACATATTTTTAGAGTAGTTATCTTGATTTACAACCGTAGTATTGGATAGGACGACACATAAAATGGCACCACTAACCCTTTGCGGTGCATTTTGCCAGCTGATCGCACACCTAACTTCACTCGCTTCTGAAACCGTTAAATTCAACTATAAATAGAAAATAATAGGTTTAGGAGTCACTTTTGACTTCCTTTTTCAATTATAGATGGCAGCACGAATCAAGTTAATCCATTATTTTCAGCTATGGCACGCCATCTAAAAGCCTTATTTTTTCAGAAAATTTTGTCTAATTTTTTTCTGGTACAAAAAAAATCTACGTTATTTTGTTGGATGTATCTTAAACTATTTATTTTATATATTTTTTTAAATTTTTTAAAGAGAAAACATGCGTATGGTCGTCGAATAAAATTAGGCTTGCCATAAGCTGGCACACTGCGCCGATCGTGTTACGTGGTAGGACTCTATTCCGGAAAGATAACATCTTTGTCTTTGTTTCCTGTTTTTCTCTTAGGGGAAAATGAACTCAATTCAAGGTATATTTTGGGGGAGGGTTAGAATTTTTGGGAATAATTGACCCTTACTCTGGGTCTCTGGAGGTTTGTGGGTTTTTTTATAAGTAGCTCAGGTCATCTTTACTTAGAGCTGCGCGAATTTTTTGCTCTCTATCTTAAGTTTCGCTACCTTCGTTTTATATAACTGTGTAGATAGTTTTTCCAATTATATACAGGGTTCTCACTTATATCCGTTACATCCGGCCCCCTTAACTTCTAAACGGTGACTGCTTAGGCCATAAAGTTGGTGTCTAGGTATAGTAAAAAGGCTATGCGCTATGCGATGAGGCAACTTACAACGCCATCTATCGGCAAATTTTGGAATTAGCGGTCCTATCTCGAAAACAGTGCAAGGTTTTGGAAAAAGGTCAATTACAAAATTGTAGAACGTCTTCGATTTAGTACAACAAGATACCTTGTATACAATAATACAAAGAAATGAACGTTTAAAGTCTACATTTGTTTTTTCTCGATTTCGGGAACTGGGATGTCTCTAAACGCGTTAAAACGAGAAAAAAAATTAGTTATCAAAAAATATACCTTTATTTTCGGTGTTCAAAGTGCTCTCAGTCATCTACAATGCAGATTTTTATCTTTGTTTAAATTTCACTTTGAACTCGTTTCAGCATGTGCAACACAAGCAACAGAAATACGTCCTGCAATGTTGGTGGAAAGGTCCATATACCTGCTGTTTCAGTTATTTACACAAGAAAAAGTATAATGGGGTCATTTTTTGCCCGAAAAATAACATTTTCTTCTTTTATTCGTGTCATATAACATTTCGGAAAAGCGAGTAAACAAATGCGCATTTTTCACGTTTTGTTCTTAGCATGATTGCACACAATGTATCTTTTCGTACTAAATCGAAGACGCTCTACAATTTTGTAATTGACTTTTTCCCGTATCTTGTACCGTTTTCGAGATAGGATTCGCTAATTCAAACATTTGCCGATAGATGGCATTATAAGTTGCCTCATGGAGTAGCGCATAGTCTTTTTACTATACCTAGACACCAACTTCATAGCCTAAGCTCTAGACCGTTTATAAGTTAAAGGGGGTGTAGCGGATATAAGTAGGAGCCCTGTTTATATTATAGCTTTTTTATTTTAAATATACAGTCGGACCTCTATTTAACGAAGTCGCGAAATCTCGAAAAAAAGTTCGTTATATGGAAAATTCGTTAAATAGAGTTTCACCTTTTAAAATACTTTAAACTACACTAAACAGATTTTAAATTCATAAGCACTAAATATTATTTAAAAAGTAATTAATTACACCTTTATTTTGTAAATTAATATCTATTTGTTTTATATATTTTAACCATCAAAAAGAAATCTGGAAGGAAAACAAGAATAAAACAAACATTGTCCGGGAATACACTGTATTTTCAATTTAAAAAAATAATTTTATAATAAAATTAATGAATTTTAGCATTTCATGATGCGAAGGTTTGTTGATTTCTGCATCGTGATCATTTCCATCTTCATCATCTTCGTCCTCATCGCAATTCATTGCTGTATTGTGTTTATTTTTCACCATGCCCACTTCAAAACTGCCTCATACACATCTTCATAGACACATGCTTTTAAACGTTTTGAACAAGAATTCGATTAATCATAATTTTGTATCTTATCACGATTTTTTTATATGGTTGATAAGCTGTTTGGATGAATACCAAATTTTAAGGCAATATCCTTTTTTTTTCACGCGTTTATCCACCTCATGAAGAATTAAAATTTTTTTCTTTGATGCTCAAACACTTTCGCTTTGACATTTTCCAGCTTCAAGGTCATTGATCACCATAAAATGTATTAAAAGAAAGAATAAGTTTGAAATGTTTTGAAATATTTTGAGAAATAGGGGGAAAAATATTGGATCACAAGGAAAAGTTCGTTAAAAAGAGAATGCACTTCGCTATTTGGAGATTATTTTGCGACGAAATTCGCAAAATGTTCTTGGTTCCAAGAAAAAGTTCGCAAAATAGAGAAATTCGCAAAACAGAGGTTCGCTAAATAGAGGTCCGACTGTAATTGTAATTAATTTTTTATTGTAAATTAATTGTATTGGAAATAGCGGGGAGAGGTCTACTAATTTTTTCCAAAGCACTGAAAATGCTGCAAAAATTGAACTCCGATTTCTCTCTTCATTTTTTTGGATCTAGAGTAGCAAGCCTCCTTGTGGTGCACCTTGTGGTGGATAATACTAAATCTGCTTATACAGGTACAAAGTAGTGTTTTTTCATTCATATGCAAAAGATTTTACTCATTTTCTCGCTTCACTGCAATACCCGCTTAGTCGCCTTTTTTCAGAGCTCCGGTGGCGCTGATGGCACAGCCACAGAATAAAAAAAGTGATTGTAATCATTACGAAATGTTACATGCGTTCTCTTTTGCCTAAATAGACTGTCTACAACTTTTTTGTTCCAATTTAAAGTTTAAAGGGTAGTGCGCCGCAAAGGGTTAATCTCTAAAATGCACTCCTAATAAAACACTACTGTTGTCCTCGAAAGCAGTTCAAATAGTTTCGAACCCTTTTGTGATTGCATTTAATGCAGGCCGCTGTTCTTCGACTTTCCACTCCATATTAACTCACATACGAGCGTACCAACAAGAAAATATCTTTTTACAAGCAGTGGAAACTTCAAATATCAACATTAATTTATGAATTTGTATTTATAAATTTGTTTTTTGCAGTGAGTTTACGTTCAGAAATATATAATTACCTTAAATTAATTAGATAATTAATTCAATTTGGTTAAGTTCTAAGTTAGTTCTATTCATAATAATCAAACTTATTTTTGATAATAAAGTTAAGTAATAAGTTGGAGATGTACTATTTTCAAAAATAAAAGCTAAGATTCTTTAAAAGAGAACATTTTCATGCTGTAGATATTTTCTTGATCGATCATAAGTTTTTATCCTGTAGAAATAGAAAAAATTTTCAGATCGCAAAAAATGAAAAGAAAAATAATCTTTTTTACATGATTTTATAAGAAAACGACGCTAAGTATTTAGAAAAAAATGTTTGAGAAAAGATTATATTTCTATATAAATAAGAATAATTTAAAAAACGATTTAGATCTTGCATTTCTAAGTATCATACACTCCGTGAAGTTTAACAATGAAGAACAAGATATATAATTAATAGCATCTTAAAAATTTGATTTGAAATTAAATTGTACGAAAGGGGAACAAAATACAAAAATGAGACCATGTAGTTCTTCGTGTATATCAAATTTTAGTTTTCTGAGAAAATCTTTCGAAAAAAAAATCACGAAGAAATTATTTACTCTTACATATCAAGATACGTTTTAAAATACAAAAAGGAATATGTAAGCATGAATATCATCATCCGCATATTTGAAATTATTAAAGCGTAAGCGTATCGTATATCAAATTTTAATCTTCTGAGAAAATCTCTCGAAAAAAATCACGAAGTAAATTATTTACGCTTACAATTCAAGACATGTTTTAAAATACAAAAAGGAATATATAAGCATGAATATCATCATCAAAATAGTTGAAATTATTTAAACGAAAGCGTATTGTGTATATCAAATTTTAGTCTTCTGAGAAAATCTTACGAAAAAAAATCATGAAGTAAATTATTTACTCTTACAATTCTAGATATGTCTTAAAATACAAAAAAGAATATGTAAGCATGTATATCATCATCAGTATATTTGAAACTATTAAAGCGTAAGCGTATCGTGTATATCAAATTTTAGTCTTCTGAGAAAATCTTTCGAAGAAAAAAAGAAGTAAATTATTTACTCTTACAATTCAAGATATGTTTTAAAATACAAAAAGGAATATGAAAGCATGAATATCATCATCAGCATTTGTATTTAAAACTATTTGTATTTAAAACTATTAAAACGTAAGCGTATCGTGTATATGAAATTTTAGTCTTCTGAAAAAATTTTCGAAAAAAATCGCGAAGTAAATTATTAACTCTTACAATTCAAAATATGTCTTAAAATACAAAAAAATTATGTAAGCATGAATATCATCATCAGCATATTTAAAACTATTAAAGCGTAAAACTCACTAAAGATGAATTTCTTTTGAAAAAGTGAAAATTTATTGATGAGTTAAAAACAAATTAAACGAAATTCAAATCCTCCTCGAAGTTTCATAAGTTTATTCAACTAAGCCTTACAGTTTCTATCAATACGAATTCAACGATTTTCAAAATAAAAACGAAGGACAAAGCAGGAAACCTAATAGTGTATACGCGAACACGAAATTTCTATTTTTTCTATGTAAAGAAAGGCATTCAACATTCTCTAATTAATCGATCCCAGAGTTAAGTAATAAATCTCAATTTCAACAACTATGTTGAAACTTTTTAAATCCAACAAATTTTTGAGCACTTCACATTAACGGTTTTTACAAGATATTAAAGAACTGAAATTGCGTTGAATAGAATATTTTTCATTAAGTGGATTTCACTTAAAGCAAAATAAATTGCTTTTCTTATCTGCTTTCAATGTGCGACCTGCAGTTTTGTGCAACAGCAGGAATTTCTTTTCAGTCTTTCGACGAAACATACAAAGGAACTTTGCCTCTAGTTAAATCCATAGAATATTTTCTTTTTATATTCTGTCTTTCATTAACTCGTCTTTTCTCTGAGAGTATTAAAAGATAATATTGGGCATCCAAAAATGTTTCTTTCTGCATAACAAAATAATGATAATATGAACTCTTTTTATATCAATGGCAGATGAAATATCATTTTACAAAACAATGGTGAAATACATGGAAATTTCCTCGCAGTTTCATTAATCATATAGTTTTCTCCTGAAAACGGGGATTTTTTTCAGTTCAGTTTCATTTACATTTTTCATCATATATCAGTTCATTGGTGTTTTTTTTTTTGTATTTCCATGCTTCTGAAATATTTTTCGTTAAAGTCATTGTTTTACAATTTTTGTTGCCATTAAATTATTCCTTTGTGTAAGTAATAAAAAATAATTGTGATATGTTGAAACATTTATTAATTTCATGTACCTTTTCTAAGCAGTCGGGTTTGATTTTCATTTTCTAATTTAAAACAATTTTTTTTTCAAAAATAAATGCTAAAAAATATTTCATTCCATACCTTTATATTCTTATATGTTTTATGGAAGAAAATTATTAATGTTTTTTCACGTAGCAAATGTTTGATACATAGAACATATTCAGTTATTGAATTTCTATGTATAAGACATATAACAAGCTTTATTTTTGCTTTTCAACCATAAACAAATCGCCCAAAATATTGTTACAAAGCTATAAAGTCCTTTCCCTGAGATGCTCATCTTGGCGATCATTTTGGCGACTTGGCGGCAAAGTTGGCGACTTTGGTGACAAAGGGAATTTTCTAGAAGGACCTCGGACTTTCAACATATTTCTACTGGTTTCATGAACTTTCTAGAGATTACGTCACTTCCTACGTAATGAAGTCACTTCCTGTTGAAAAATATAAATGCAAGCTCTCAAGACAAGATTGGATTTGGATCAGCAAGTAACCTGGTGAGATAACAAGAAGCCTTTGAGCTCTGTGTTGAGACTGAATGGTAATCTCTATTGTGAATTTTTACAAGTGCTGTTTTAATACTTGTGCTACGTTTCTTACCTTAGAATATTTGTAAAATAAAGAGCTTTATTTTTTTAATCCTGCTTATTGGACTACATTCAAGTACACCCACAAGACGATTTTGTCACAATATATACATATCTAAGTCAGGAAGGTATGGTCAAATCTTAATTTTAAATATGAGTGTTTATCATGGCATAATTTGGTATCCCGTATGCTTGTATTTATTTGATAAAAAAGCATTAGTTGAAAACCTTTTTGATCGTTGTACACAAACACAAATGAATGAAATGAATCTATCTTCAATAATGTAAATTCATATATTCATACAGACTAAATAACGTTCAAAAATGAAATAAAAGTGCTATGAGCACATTTGAAAGAGAAATTCTTTTGAGTTTATTTATCTGGGAGATTTGTCGATCGATCCTCAAGATAATTATTTTCAATTCAGTGTGACTTCTAGAAAATTCTTGCGCTCAAAAACACTTTATTTTATCATTTTATTCTCATAAACTTGATGCTGGTAATAAATTCATATTAACTAGTTTTTGACACAGATATGTCATATAGTTCATTATTATATTCTGAAAGATTCTGAATTATATAGAAATATTAAGTTCCATAGCTCAATGAATAATTAAGTTATCATTCACAGTCTATATTGTTTATTATTATTTTTCTTTATTTTATACTTTTTACCTCTCATAAATTAATTTTTACCCTTTTTCATTTATTTACCTTAGAATTATGTATGCTCAGGTTTTTTAAAGTAAATAACTATAATTTTTAAAGACAATTTAATAATTTAGTAGGAAATTTCTGGAAATTCTCAAGTAATTACATTTTCAATTGCATTTTATTGAAAACAACAGAAGTACCGTCAACTGTGAGTCACACCTGAAAAATAAAGCAACAAATTGGAAAAAAATTGTTAAACAATATATTGTGTTTTATCCTACTGTAAACAATGCTGTTTGTTTTAAAATATTAAACAAACCAGTCAAGAAAATGTATGAAAATATATTTCATTATTTATTTGCATACTATGGAATAGGCTTTAAGATAAACAGTCATTAGATATATTAACTGTAAATTATTAGTTTCGAAATTAATAAAATTTCGTTAACTTTAATGAATTTCATGTATTCGGAACTGAAATTCTTTGAAACTGAAGCGTATTCTAAGATAATCCGCAATTTTTCATTTAAAAGACAAAATATTTGTATAATTGGGTTCTAAATTCAGCCAACTAAAACATATAAAATTTATAGAAGAGAACGTGAAGGTTCAGAAACCAACAGATTTTTTAAAAGATTTATTGATTTCCACTAGAAATGCACACTTCAGTTTAAATGAAATAAAAAGAATAGATGCTTAGAAATATGGACTGTAATTTAATATTTTTGTGCAAGCAAATTAAAAGCCTTCTTTCATTGACAGTCACTTCCATTTCAGTAATTATACTTATGTAACCGCACTGCTTTTCAAGCTCGCCACCTAGTGGCCATTGGAAGAGACTGTCAGTCCAAGTTATGGAGTCGTCGAGTAAGCATGGTTTCCTGCCCCGAGTAATTCTATATCTTACATATCCTTATTTGTTTTGTCCTTAATTGTTTGTCCCTATATGTTATGTCCTTTTATGTTTAATTAAAAGTATTTGAATCAATTGAACTTCTTTTCTTTAATGTCTACTGTTATCCCCAGCAGAAGTTAAATTATGCCGCCCAATGTTTACACTTAGCATTATTTATGTGTGCATTTTCATAAGGGATAAAAATAAATCAGCGAAATTACAATCAAGTATAATTTAGTTTTGTTTTTACATTCCATTTGTTTTAATGAATTTCATCCATTTATTTTTCTAAGAATTTAGGAACATAATTTCTTTGGAACTATCAGGGATATTTAGGTAATTTGCACATGAATAGAGTGTTTTATTTTTAAAGATACAAAATACAGCAAAAATAAATAAGAAATGTAAGCGGAAGATAAATTGACTAATGATTATTTCTTTGAAATATTCGTCATAAAGATGCAGCTAGAATTTATTTCACTGTGCTTAAATACTTTTTGTATTCAAGTTAAAAGAAATAAAGAAATTAGAAAATAGAATAAAGAAATTAGAATAAAGAAATTAGAAAAATAAAGAAATTAGAAGAATAAAGAAATTAGAAGAATAAAGAGATTAGAAGAAATTAGATAAAGGAATTAAAAGAAATTAGAATAAAGAGATTGGAAGAAATTAGATAAAGGAATTAAAAGAAATTAGAATAAAGAAAGAAGAAAGAAAGTTAAAGAAATTGCTCTTTTGCTCTTTCTAAGCTCTCGTTCTTTGTTTATCACTTTGATCATGTATTACTTTACTAAATTTGAAAATTGTTTATCATAGCTGCACTGAATTAAAAATTGAAATCACAGTTCTCATGCTATTTTTGTATAGGTGGTACTTTTTCCACACACGTTGCTGCCTATTTAGTGTTAACACATAAAATTCAAGAGAGCACTCCAATAGAGATCATTATGTCTCCCATGTAAGGACGTTACTAAATTTTTTTATTCAATGGCTTCAGAGAATTTTCCATTATCAGAAATTACTGATTAATCTTAGTTAAAATGTAATTTTCCTTTACTATTAGATGACGAATGTCATGCTTTAGATTAAGACTCCTAGCTAATCTAAACACTACTCAAAGCAGTAATCATTGAAAGCAAATTAAAGCACCAGAATTGCTTTTGAAAAAAATAAAAAAAACATGATTTCTGTCTTGTTAATTTCAATCGTAATTCGTATG
>BGPR01038834.1:0-14543 GCA_013235015.1 Araneus ventricosus | reverse complement strand
ACGTTACACACAAAAGAACTTTTAAAAGTAAGTTTCACTTCTTTCTTATCATATACCGCATAGTAATGCAAGGAACATCCAAGAAATCTGTCATTTGAGAAATCTAAAATATCGATAAGTTCCGTTTTTTTCATATGTTCGCTATAACTGTTTTAAATATCTTCATGTGTACCGATATATGAGTCGCACAGAAGCCAATGCAGTTAAGTCCTGAAAAAAATTGAGAAAATCAATTTTTTAATACATTAATTTTTAAAATTTTTGGTTTATTAATTCGATAAGCAAAAGTATACGAAGTCTTCTGATGAAGCGGTGAGTAAATAATTTAATATCTGAAAGGACAATTATTAATTCTATTAAAATTTACAAAAAATCAGAAAATATCGAAAACTGGACTTAACCGCATTTGCTTCTGAACGACTCATAAGATACTCCAAAACTCCATCCATTCTGAACAAGTCTTCATTTAAGAATTGGTTTCACTGTGTTTTATCTATTCATTTATTTGCGTTTTCGCCTTCGTATTTCGCTACTGAGTCCCGTATATATGGGACTACCACCATATTTCGCTGCTGAGTCCCGTATATACGGGACTGCCACCGTATTTCGCTACTCAGTCCCGAATATCCGGGACTGCCACAGTATTTCACTACTGAGTCCCGAATATACGGGACTGCCACCGTATTTCGCTACTGAGTCCCGAATATACGGGACTGCCACAGTATTTCGCTTCTGAGATCCGTATATACGGGACTGCCACCGTATTTCGCTACTGAATCCCGTATATACGGGACTGCCACCGTATTTCGCTACTGAGTACCGTATATACGGGACTGCCACCGTATTTCGCTACTCAGTCCCAAATATCCGGGACTGCCACAGTATTGTGACAGGTTGCACCGTATTTAGCTACTGAGTCCCGAATATACGAGACTGCCACAGTATTTCGCTACTGAGTACTGTATATACGGGACTGCCACCGTATTTCGCTACTGAGTCCCGTATTTACGGGACTGCCACCGTATTTCGATACTGAGTCCCGAATATACGGGACTGTCACCGTATATCGCTACTGAGTCCCGTATATACGGGACTGCCACGTATTTCGCTACTCAGTCCCGAATATCCGGGACTGCCACAGTATTTCGCTACTGAGTCCCGAATATACGGGACTGCCACAGTATTTCGCTACTGAGTCCCGTATATACGGGACTGCCACCGTATTTCGCTACTGAGTCCCGTATATACGGGACTGCCACAGTATTTCGCTACTGAGTCCCGAAAATACGGGACTGCCACCGTATTTGGCTACTGAGTCCCGTATATACGGGACTGCCACCGTATTGTGACAGGTTACACCGTATTTCGCTACTGAGTCCCGAATATACGGGACTGCCACCGTACTTCTCTACTGAGTCCCGTATTACTATTTGTCCCCTTTTCGGATGATTCTCAACCAAGTTCCTATATGGGAAGAACGTTCTATTGCATATTTTCAAGTAAGAAACATCGATATTGGCAACACTGAGTTTCTTTTCAACCAGATGGGGGTATGTCTAAAATTTATTTAGAGAAAAATAATACCAACCAAAACTGAGAAGCAACTATGAAAGTGAGTATGGAAGAGAAATGGCAGGAGTCTTTTGCAGATACAAAGTATATCGATTAGAAGTCATGACTAATAAAGCTAAGCGAATATGTATTTTCTATCCAAGCCCACAATGCAAATATGGAGAGAATATTTTCCCTAATGTCAATTCAATGGTCGGACGAAAGAAACGGGCTCTCAGTGGAGACAATTGATGCAATATTGACTTGTCCTTATAATTTTAAAATGACTTACGCCGAATTTTATAATTATGATAAGAAGAAAATGATATAATTAAGAAAGTCAAATCAACTTTAAAATATGAATGGGCTTCGGATTAGCTCGAATTATTTTTTATTATTCTACGTGTTTATTTTATTAGATCGCTTAAACTTTATTGATTTTTTTATCAAAGTAAAATAAACCTTTACGTACCCACTTTCTTCATGTTTTATTTATTTAGAGCTTAAACGACCCGTATCAGTGCTTGGTAATTATGACAACCCTAATTATGTCACATGTCCAACTTGCAAGAATGCAGACTCCTCTCTAGCCGAAGCTATGCGGACGACAAGAAAGGACACTATGAAGCAGCCCACCCAATATCAGGGCGCCCAAGGGCCCCACATGTTAATAAAAGGACAAACAGTCCAAGGTACGTCATCAAGTATAAACTATCAATTAAATAGCCAATTTAACAATAATTAAAATTAAAATTGTCCTAAACATAAAAATTTAACAAAATAGGTAACGTAGGAGAAATTAACAAATAAAATAATGTACAAACCACATTTCTCTTACTAGAAACAAAATAATTTAAGAACCAAACGAATTTTATTACGTATAACTATCTAAACAAAGACATTTGCATGAATAAGTTACGGTAAAACATCCAAATGAATTCAACTGAATCAAAGAAGTTAAACTGCGAAGCAGCCCATCCAATATTAGGGCGTCCAAAGGCACCGCAGGTTAATAAAAGGACAAACAGTCCAAGGTACGTCATCAAGTATCAAATATCAATTAAATAGCCAATTTAATGATAATTTAAATTAAAATCAGTGGCGGCGGATGTGTGGAAAAAGTGGGAGGGGAAGAAATGCCCCCTCCCCGACTAGCTGCCACTGATTAAAATTGTCCTAAACATAAAAAAATTAACAAAATAGATATCATAGGAGAAATTAACAAATAAAATAAAATACAAAAAAAAACTACATCTCTCTTACAAAAAACAAAATAATTTAAGAACCAAAGAAAAACATTATTATGTATAACTATCTAAGCAAAGGAATTCGCGTGAATAAGTTACGGTAAAACATCCAAACGAATTAATATGAATCAAAGAAGTTGAAATTATAGAGCACTAAAATAAGAACAAATGTATACACGAAAAAAATGTGTAATAAGAACTAAAAAAAATACTGAAGTGTGCAATAAGCAACTCACAATTTCTGACCTGCTTGTATTACGGTTAATATGAAATGACAACTTAAATAAAAAATTTAATTTAAATTCCTAACAATCTAAAGGCAAGATGCTGCATCTAAATTCGTTTGTATCTCAGGGTAATGGATCCAAATCCTCCAAACCATCCCGTAGCATTAAACAGCAGAGGAAACTTTAAATAAAGAACCCATAATCGGATTAAGTCTGGCGTAGTATTTGATTTAACAGAATATGCATATAACTTACGGGAATAACTCGACGTACGGGAGCTCAGCCTAACCTGGTTGCTATGGCAACGGCCAAAGTTTCTTTATCCGATATCTCTTCAGTAGACCACCGAACATATTTATTTACAGTAAAGCATCTATACTTATAAAAGGCAATGTTTGTGTGTGTGTGTGCGTGTCTGCGATGTCCAGACGAATCTATCGCACTTACAGCTATGACATTTGGCACACAGGTAGTCGTAATGGTGACTAAATGCACCTCGAAGACGAAATTTTAAAATTTAACCTAGAAAATTTTTTATTTAATGTTTTGTGTTGTTTTGGTTAATTTTTCGCACTAATTTCTCAATAGAATGGTTTTGAATACTTGTACGAAAGAAATAGACAAACCATTGGAAAGAGCACACGATTTCCATTCTAATGAAGTTAGTTTCGAATTTCTAACGTAATTTACTGAATTTTGGGAATTTTTTTAAAAATAGTCACTTTTCAAAAATAAAATTTTCTGGAATCCTTAAAACTCTCGCATCCGATGTTCTAATAAAGATATCATTTTGAAACTTTTTCAGCTTATAACTGCAACGGTTCTGTCGGATTTAAAACAAGAATGGTTAAAATATCTTTTCCCGTCTTTTTTAAATTAATTTTCTCCTGGTAGTTGAACGATATTTTTCCTCTAGCGAAGCTTCCGCCTGCGACAACTCTCCGGAATGTTGCGGGCAATTTCATTGGCTACCGGGCTAGGGTGACGTCATTACTTTCGCGTTCTGCGTGGAGATGATTTATTTACTCGATGACTTCTATTGTTATTTTTAAGCGTGTCTTAATTTATTTCTTTGCCTTTCATACTTTTCTTGCGGTGTAATAAATATCACAATGTAATTTTTAACATTGTTTTGGATTTAACTGAACTCGGTCGAGAGGAAAAAGAGGCGGACCAACTCAATAATATTTATATATATTTCTGTTTTGATTTAGTTTTTAAAACTTTCATTTATGTAATTGTATGTGGGCTTTTCTTATTTTGTTGAAGTCCCGATTTCACGGGCAACGCCGTGCGCGTACTGCTAGTCATTTACATATCTTTAGAGGAAATGACTTGAAACGACGACGAAATGTTCATAAGGGGACATACGACTCTTAAACCTCGAAGAAATGGGGGGAAACTCTCAAATTCGATACATTGTATCTCTGAAACAATTCAATTCACAAACTCACTTTTTTCTTCTAGAAATATACAGTGCACTCCCGATTATCCGGGTTAATAACCGGGAGGGATCGCACGAACAATCGAAAAACACGGATAATCCGAAAACTCCTTTTTATTAAAGAATAAATCAACATCAGGTGCCAAAATATAAAATTTAATTACATTTGCATGCTGTATAACATCAAACTAGGAATTTTCCTTTCAACATTATCTGCTTTAAAAAATCTGTTATGTCTCTTTGCTTCTGCTCTTTGTTCATCTCCTGTCGTATATCGACACATATTTTACGAACCGCAGGAATGTCACCGTAATCAAATCCTCTTTGTCCCATATAATCTAACAAAGTTTCCGCAGGTTGTAGAGCTGCAGAATGAGAAATTGTATTTCCTTCATTTAGCACATCTTCTGCGTCAGTACTAGCTGATTCTCCATTATCAAGTTCTTGAAGGATTTCTAATTTTTGTTTAACATTTAAAACGTTTCGTTTTCGTTTCACGCCACTTATTTTTACTCGTAAAGAATTTCACGCTACTAACTGACTAAAACAGACGCAAAAACTAAAGGAACACGTGCGAAAGTGAAAGAGGACGAAGAAGTTAAAGAATGACGTGTCAGGAAGAAGCGTGTTTGTACGAGAATAAGCTGGCAGAAAGTGGATGATTCATTTCTCGGAAAATTAGGAGTTGAACCGGTAGAGATTGCACGTGGAGGAAGAAACAAAAAAATCTGTTCTTTAGCCTCCGCCGTCACGGCTCACTAGTTTCACGGAATGAATCTCTCGATCGAACATCAACATCGATTTCACATGCATGATTAAGCGTGAAAATGTTTAAATTTAATTTTTTTGTGAGTCCGGAATGAGCACGGATAATCCGCAAACCGGATAATTCGCGCACGGATAATAGAGAGTATACTGTATATGTTTTTTTTTTCTTATAGTACACACATTTTCAAACCTTCATATTGGTATGTATTTTTGTGAGAGAGTAATAAATATGCGTATAATTTCTGGAGAAAAATGAGATAGTCACCTTGCTCGCATGATTACGGATAAAATATTTGTCTAAACACAATATTTTGGATATCTAAGTAATCCAAATAGTCTGTTTAATAAACTGAACCTCAATTTATTAACATTGAAATATGATTTCTATTTTATATACCAATTTAAAATAAAAATGTTAAAAATTGCTAAAATTTCTACTTTTCTAACCCCCAAAAAACTTCTTTGGAGAAAATATGTACAAAAATTTGGTTCAATTTGTAGACCATAGCAGAATACATATTCGGTAAAAATTTTATGTAAAAATATTCAATACTTCTTGATATATCGTGCGCGCAATATAAAAAAACACATTTTGAGATATAGCGCTTTAAAGTTATGATCATATTCAATTTTTATGTTGAAGAGCTGATACATTTTCCTTCATAACATTCATAATTATGGGAATTTTTTTAACTAGGATTGTTTTAAATTATTCAGAAAAGACAGCGGAATAATATTTTTTTTTTCATAAAATCGAAAATTTTCGAGGTTTAACAGTCGTATGCCCCCATAAGAAACTTTGATTTAACAAATTTAATACTTCTCATGTCATGTTTGAAAGTGATATTTCTAAAGCTTTTTAAGATAGTACTAGTATATTACCACATAGTATGGAAACAATGGAATTTTAAAATTATATGTTTATCATCAAAGCGAGGAAAATCTTCGATTTATTGCACCTCTCGCGTATTAGTTATACAGTTCTTAATTTATACGACTTATGTGCACATAGGTTGGTTTTCATTTGGAAAAGGCAAGAAGAAAAAATATTGTTAACCCCTCTGTTTTCTAGCAAATGTTTCCTACTGTATATTACTACACAGTATGGAAACAATGAAATTTCAAAATTATATGTTTATCATCAAAGCGAGGAAAATCTTCGATTTATTGCACCTCTCGCGTATTAGTTATACAGTTCTTAATTTATACGACTTATGTGCACATAGGTTGGTTTTCATTTGGAAAAGGCAAGAAGAAAAAATATTGTTAACCCCTCTGTTTTCTAGCAAATGTTTCCTACTGTATATTACTACACAGTATGGAAACAATGAAATTTCAAAATTATATGTTTATCATCAAAGTGAGAAAAATCTTCGATTTATTGCACCTCTTGCGTATTAATTATACAGTTCTTATTTTATACGATTTATGTGCACATAGGTTGGTTTTCATTTGGAAAGGGCAAGAAGGAAAAATATTGTTAACCCCTCTGTTTTCTAGCAAATGTTTCCTACTGTATATTACTACACAGTATGGAAACAATGAAATTTCAAAATTATATGTTTATCATCAAAGTGAGAAAAATCTTCGATTTATTGCACCTCTTGCGTATTAATTATACAGTTCTTATTTTATACGATTTATGTGCACATAGGTTCGTTTTCATTTGGAAAGGGCAAGAAGGAAAAATATTGTTAACCCCTCTGTTTTCTAGCAAATGTTTCCTACTTTACAGAAACGGAGAATTAATGAGAGCCAGAAAATTTGTGAATTTTAGAAAAGGGGGAAACGACGCATAACCAAAGCTTTGCGTCGTATAAACGATGTAATTTGTTATTATAACGGTTAAGAATGAATCGGGACTGTGATGAAACGACGTATAAATGAGAAACGTGTAAACAATGCTTTACTTTAGTTTAAAAATACTATCAAGTAAGCTTATTGATTTTTGCTCCGTTCTGTTGAGTACAGTGTTTTATTACCATTGAATTAACATGGGGTTTTGGCTTAAGATCGCATCCTAAAATGTTGCTGTCAGCATCAAATGAATAAGAGAAATACGTCCTAGAAATTATTACTAATATAATAGCCCAGATCCTCCGGTAACACTCTGACGTCACCAACAATAAAACTCGCGCCATAGCACTGCAAGACGTTAAACAGCATTATTTCATTGTCAGAGAACCTAAATTGCAGTAATATTAAATTTAAAAGAGTAATTGTCGTTCTAATTTCAAATTTAATAGCTATAAAATAGTGAAATAAGATTTTCTATCGATTGATATAAAATTTATCTCGCTATGATCAATAGTTCCCGAGAAATTTTAAATTATATTAATCCTATATTTCAAATTAATTTCCGTTTTTTAATAGAAAGTAGTAAATTACGTCAGTGGTATATCATGCGCGTGATATAGTTGTATCTGAATGTAACCGTGGCGATGTTGTTTTCTTGCCAAGAATTAAATTAGCCACCAGTGACGTGAATCTACCATTTGTTCTCAACCGCCGCCAGTTTCCGTTAATTCCAGCTTACACGATGACTATCAACAAATCGCAGGAGCAAACTTTCGATCATGCTAGAATTTACCTCGATGAGCCTATCTTTCATATGGACAGCTCTATGTTGCACTTTCAAGGTCTGGGATTCCCAATCGCGTTAAAATTTACACAAAGACATCTGAAGTACAGGGAAAATTATTAAACAACGAAAAATACTTCACACGGAATGTTGTCTACCAAGAGGTTTTTTGAATAAAGAAATATTTAAATAATATGTAAATAAAAAAATATTTCCTGTCATAATGTTTATTTTATTTGTTTTCAATCAATGTTAAACAATTCTCTCGCATATATATCTATTTAAACACGTCAAATTTGAAAGGAAATCTCTCGAATGAAGAGGCAATTTGCACCCGTCAAACCATGACGGGTGATTTTCTAGTATTTAATAAAAATCTAAAGTTAATGAAGAGACTTCCATTTGAATTTGATATTTAAAAGCTAAATTTAAAGAAACAATAAGATTGAAACCAGTAGCATCAGTTGCGATGCAGCCATTAGCAAAGGCAGGTATAGACTATGAGTTGTGAGAACTATAGATCTCTGTAGATCTTATGACTGTTTCAATATCATGACGCGGTGCTTGAAGTTATTGTTGTGGTTAAGTATGTGGTTTTTCTTTACAGAAGAAATTGACTTGCGGTGTCTTCTTCTTGAGAATCCTCACGTGAATTCAGAATATAGTTTTACACTTAAGAAATAAAGAAATACACCAGAGCCAACTAATGAATAGAATAGAACTACAGAATTTAGAATTCGTTCTTATAAGATCTTTAATTGAACTTTTATGTGAAGGTTAAGAAAAGGCTTGTAACATCAACAACATTTTAAGATTTTGACCCTGTCGTTACGAACAAAATTTAAAAGCCATCAAGGGAACCACATTTAAGGTAAGAGTGGCCATCTTAACATCAGACTTCATTCTAAGGATGGAAAAAACCTACCGATTTAAACCGAAAACCGGTTTTTTAGATTGACCGTTTTTATCGGTTATTTTTTTGTCCTGGTTATAACCGGTTATTTTTTTAAAAAAATCCAATAACCGGGTAAAAAAACCGGATCGGAGGATAGGCTCGATTTTAGGTTCTATTAGACTGAGATCTACAAAGTTACGAAGCTTTGAATTTCATCATCTTAGACCAATCGCCGACAACCGCTTTCTCGAAGCGTCTTTTGGTTGGTAGATTACTGAAAGAGTCTTTATGAACAGATAAATATTGGCCAATGGATTGATTTCCTGTAAAAACAATATTAATAAAAAATTTTGTCTACAAACGGCGTTTGTTTTTTCATAAAAAAAGAGAAAATTCGTTATTTCAAAAACCGGTTATTTTGAGTGGTTATAACCGCAAGCTAGACCGGATGTTAAAAAACCCGAATAACCGAAAACCGGTTATTTTGAGCGGTTATAACCGCATGGCTAAATCGGAGGTTAAAAAACCTGAATAACCGAAAACCGGTTATTTTGAGCGGTTATAACCGCAAGGCTAAACCGGAGGTTAAAAAACCTGAATAACCGAAAACCGGTTATTTTCGCAATAACCGCCATCCCCACTTCATTCTCAAGACTCTTCATATGAAAATGATATCTGTCACCAGAGAAATACATGTTTTTCTATATTAACTCTATCAATATGGAAACGTTCCAAACGTCTCTTCAAGCAAAAGACGATGGACGTCCGAGACATCCGAATATCGCTGCGAAATCTCCACTAACTTTGGTTAAGTGCGATTGGTTTCTCACCCGCTGAGCACACTTTCTTCGCTAGAGTGGCTCGCCCAGATGTGTTGGGGGAAAAGGAGGGTTTTCTTGGAATTCGGACAGTGCCAGCTGTCAATGTGGTTTTTGAGGAGGGGAGGGGAATTTCCCTCATCTTTGAAAGAGGAACTCGGACGTTCCTGTATTTCGAGGTTCCTCTATTCCAATCAGAGGGTTAAAATACTCTCTTAGCGAAGAATTTTCGGGTTGTTAGAAATAATTATTTCGATCCCCACTCGCAGTTCTGAATGAGACACCGAATTCAGTGATTATCCTCGATCAGCGGAAGAAAGGTGAGACGGCACCAAATTTAGCAGAAATGGCACCGAATGTGCGGGAAAAGAAGTTACAATTTCACTAGCCGCATACGGCGACCAGCTGTTCGCCAGTAATATTAATAGCCCGTAACTTTACTTGCAAAGTGACGAAATAAATTGGCGAAATGGGTCCAGTTGTTGAAGTTGGAGGACTCTGTCAAAGATTTATTTTGCGATATCTCGCTGAAATGTAAGGCTATTGATGACCTATCTAGGAGTCAGGAGCTTTCATATGAAATAAAGATTTTCGAAATCGGTGCAAAGTTTGGGGCTGGAGGACTTCTTCTTTGATTTAGCCAACTATTTTAAATATATAGGTTAACATAGCAATGCATTTACAGTAATAATGAATACACTTTGAAATTTATTATTTATTAAGAGGGGGGAAATTCGACGAGCAAATGACTGCTTAGTTTGATGGATAAGTGCACCGTTGTTTTGGCATCCCTAGGCGATCATCTAAAAGTAAAACCGCCCTGTCCTTAACAAATGCCATTCAGTAACTCTATTACCCACAGAATACGATTTTTATTTCCATGAGCTCGGTACCTCAGTCAAAGTTACAGTTGAAAAGTCTTTCAGTTTAAACACCCTCGAATTGACCAATAGCCCACTGAGCGATAGAGAAAAACTGTGGAAATGGGACGATTCGGTCGCTTTTAGCTCAGATTCCGATCCTCCCCCTTTATACAAAAGGTAATTTAAATTGCATCTCTTGCAGCTTGGAAGAGGGGTAAAAATGGCACTTTTCCCTCTACGCACATCATTTCAGTTTGATCACTGAACGACATTGGTCACAATCCGTAACTGAAATCTCTTGCAATTCCAATGGTCCTAATGATAAAATGGTCCTTCTTTAACAAATGTCACTCAGTAACTCTATTACCCATAGAATAAGTTCTCCATTTGCATCAGCTCGGTACCTCAACCAAAGCTACAGTTAACAAGTCTTCTTTCGGTATAAATACCCGCGCAATCCACAGAATCCCACGCGGCGACAGAGAAAAAATGTGAAAATGGGGTGCTTTTATCTGGGACTTGCCCATTATCCGAAAGGAAATTGATCTTTTATCCCGGTCTCCCATTTCTTTTATCCCGGATTTTTTCTCGAGATTTCGGGACGGGAAAGATTCCTCCACGGAGCATAGGCGGAAAAAATGTGGATTCTTCAATACTCCCCTTTGGTGAGGGTTGGGGATGGTGTAAAATGATTGAGATCCTTCTTATCTGACAGGTGGTACTTTGTTGGGGGGTTCTGCATGTCCTGTTAGGACAGAATACTCAAGAGGAGGCAGCAAGTTTTCACATTGTCGACTGCAGGAGTGATGTCTAAAGAGATAGACCGGGTTGAGTTGAGTTGGGAGAAAAAAAGGAGTTTAGAGAGAGGTGTTGAGAAGTGTTTTTTGCGGGGATTTGCGAACAAACGATCTGCAGTCAAGTGAGTTTTTTTGAAAAAAATCGTGGGTCTATAAAGGATCAGCAAAGAAGAGTTAAAAAGCAATCTACCTCAGAACGGGGTTAACTAAAAATTTTCTGAGACAGTGTTATAATTATCATCATAATTATGCACTGTATTATTTTGTTTTTGTTTTGCTTCTTTTTACACTCGATTATATTTCATTTTTATGATTTTTATTCGTTTTAGTTTTCCGTGTTTGTACGTATTTAACCGTTTTTTAGTGTTTATACATGGATCTTCGTTCAATTTTTGTACTCCGCAATCGATTTTTATCTCTTGAGTGCATTTTCTTCTTGAGACTTTTAAACTCCTAATGTGTTTTTAAAGATGTGGTGCTTGTGTATATTTAAGTTTTTATCCTCGCTTTTTTGAAATGGTCTTTTGATTTAATGTTTTAAAATTAAAAAAAATAATGTGTTTTTGTGATATTAATATGACAGTATACCACTTTCAGAATCCTATGGTGTCTTTTAGTGTTTTTGTGATTGTGAGACTTCGTTTTAAATTATTTATGCGCTTGCAAATCTTTTCATGGTTTTGTGTTTTGAACCTTTATATTCTCTGTATTCAACTTTTTTTCTAATGCGTTTTTTAATATCGTTACGATTCACTCATTGTGGCTTTTGTTCATTGTGTATTTGTTGTTCATTGAACTCTGTAAATGGACTTATCACTGTAGTTCATAATCTAAATAATTTTAATTATTTATTTTCTTTAAATAAATAAATAAATAAGGGTATATTGATGCTCTTTATTCATTTTATTTAACTCTGATTTTGCCTATATTATTTTTATTTGACATTAAACAATTTATTGATTAAATCAAATAAGCCTTTGCCATGGGACTGGGGAAAGTTTTTTTAAGTAAACAAATAAAATATTTCAGATCTACAGTGTTGTGAGGTCGTACTCATGTCATAAAGGTGATGTGATCAGAGTCAATTCAGATTTGAGATTCACTGCGCAGATTGGAATTGCTACTCTTAATGTTTCGAGCAATTATTTGGGCCGATGAAATCGTTCTTCATGTTTCGCTCTATGTCTTGTTTTATAATTAAGATTAGCAGTACGCGCACGGCCCGTGGAATCAGGACTTCAACAAAATAAAAAAAAAAAAAAAAAAAACGACTACAATGACATGAAAAAGTTTTGAAAACAAAATCAAAACAAAAGATGCACATTATTGTTTTTCCCGCTTATTTTTATATTAAAAAATTGCAACGTGAAAATTATTATACTGCAAGCAAAGTATGTGAGATGAATAAATACGTTAAGATACTGCCGAAAATAATAAACAAAGTTATTCAGTTGAAGGTTATGACGTATCCTGCGCGTCCGCCAAGCAAAATTGCCAGCAACGTTCCCAAAAGAAGCGCCGCGCGAGGAACTCGATCGAGAAAAATAACTCTCAACGTCCCAGAAAAAAATTAATTTATAAAAACGGGAAGAGATATTTTAACCGTTCTTGTTTTAAATCCGACAGAACCGTTTCAGTTATAAGCTGCAAAAAATTGAAAATAATAGTGTTATTAGAAAGTCGAATGTAACAAATTTAAAAACAAAACTAACATTTCGATTGCAAAACTGGCTATTTTTAAAAAATTCTCAAAATTCAGTAAATTACGTTAGAAATTCAAAACTAACTTCATTAGAACGAAAATAGCGTGCTCTTTCCGATGATGTATCTATTTTTGTCGTACAGTTATCCGAAACCATGCTATTGAGAAATTAGTGCGAAAAATCACCCAAAACAACACAAAACATTAAATAAAAGTTTTTCTAGATTAAATTTTAAAATTTCGGCTTCGAGGTGCATTGAGTCACCATTACGACTACCTGTGTGCCAAATTTCATGGCTGTAAGTGCGATAGATTCGTCTGGACATCGCACGCAGACACACACGCATACACACAAACAAATATTGCCTTTTATAAGTATAGATTTTTGGGTTCGTTGTTAATTCTTAAACTTCGTTTAATGTATTCAATAGCGTTTTCTACGCACATTTAAATCATTCATGTTCGTTAACATTACTGAAGGAGGAATAATCCAAATCGTATTGAAGTTTCTTAAATTTATGAAGATAATAAATAAAAATTTTCTTTATTTATAATAAGTTAAAGTTATTAACTAATAATAAGTTTTATAAGTTAATCAAGAAGTTTCTTAAATTTATAAAGATAAAAAATAAATTTATTATTTATTAGATCACTTTATACTTTTTATAATATAATATAGTTAGTAAATATGTTACAAGCGTGTTGGAAATGTTTATTCGTTGTGTAAGACAAGATATATGTTTATAAATTCCTTAATTATCAGCAGACTCAGCGCTTTAACGAAATCAATGAATAAAGATAGAAAAAAAATAGAAAGTAAAAATAATTTAGAAATTGTCTAAGATAACCGATACTCTAAATAATAGCGTGAAAGTCGATCTAAAATGTACAAAAGACAAAATCATGGCTAATCTCGAATAAAAGACGGCTAAACATCACTCTTTGAAGATTATATTAATATCAATACTTTCAATAAAAGTTTTTGAAATGCTAGCATAATAAGATATAAAAAAAAAAGAGAAAAGTAATGAAGTTTTCGCTAATAACGATACCTCTAAATAATAAAGTGGAAATGATCTAAAATAATAACAAAGAAAATCATTGAATCCAAATAAAAGATTGAATCATCACTTTAAAGATTTGTACATTATTACTGAAATATAGTTCAATGTTTTTGTAAAAGTTCAGATCATTTAATATTTTGAGTTAATCATACGGCATTACAAAAGATTCTATCTTATCTTTCTTAGTAATTAGCCTCTCATGCCTGAAAACGATATTCAGATTAAATCTTTGTTAGTCTCGATGACTTTGTTAGAGTTGGGGGGAACTGAGTCAGCTGGTCTGAGGCCAGATTCCACCGGTATCCAGTGTAGCTGATGTGGCATGATAAGCTCTGATCAAAACTCCTTCGACTTCAGGGAACAAAAACACCTGGAACGCCCAGATTCCACCTTTCAAAGACTAAGAAATTCCCTACCTCATAAAACCCTCAGACGACATATTGCATTCTGAATGTGAAGTGACATGAAAAGATGACTCTGTTTAGCTATTTGGCCATTAAGGGGATTTTATTTCACAGGAATGGTTCGCTGAAATGAGATCTCAAAAATCTCCTCTCTCCCAAACTCATGTGGATGAGCCAGTCTT
>BGPR01038833.1:0-14544 GCA_013235015.1 Araneus ventricosus | reverse complement strand
CAGAGTATGATTGGAAAAAATTTGCATCACTATTGCCCTCGGCTTTCCACCTTAATAAAAGACTATAATAAAGAACGCACCTACTGACCAGACAGCTCTCGCAACTGACTAATAATTCTAATGGTCATCGTCCAGATGCGAGAGATGCCGGTATTGCGAAGCCTGTTTGGCTATCAAAGCTTCTCCCTTTTCTTTTGCGGGATGAAAAAGTTATTTTAATTGTTTGTCAATAAATAATGATAATGTAACACGCATTTTTAAAACAAAATACATGTGTCGATATTCAACAAGCAATAGTAAAAAATGTTTCGGTGGGAGTCCTAAATTGTCTATGCAGCATTCTTCTCTGTAAATCAGTCCAGTACTAACACTTCTTTCTAAATCTTAAAAGTATTCATACTTCTCTGTAAATCAGTCCAGTCCAGTGGAGATGAAATAAGGAGTTGCGTACGGAGCAATCAGTTCATCTCCAAATAAAAGAGTTATATTTAAAGCCAGAGAGCGATATGAAGTAATAAGACAACATAACCCAATTGTGGGTTGGAAGAAAATTCAGTCTGCAACAGACTCATTTCTGTCCCACTGTGAGAAATTATTCTGTCAGAATTTGTGTGAGGTTTGAGGTCCTTAGGCAGTCTGAACATTTCTTCGAGTGAATTCCCGTTTTACTTTACTGGAGGTAAACAAAAGAAGAGTCCATGAAGTAATTCCTCACAATCCAAGTAACGACGAATGAAGTAAAGATGTCATGTAAAATATACAAGTACAGATTGGTCCACAGCTCGAAAAATGGTATAACCAATGATCCTCTTGTAGGCAGAATCCACCCTCTCTTTGGATATGTCATTCTGGCCACCTCACTCGGCACAGTGGATCTCCAGGTGAATCCAGGTATAACAGATCTCAGGATGAAGAGATCATGAAAAGAAAAGAAATCGTTACAAAATTTGCAAGAACTAACCAAACTCAATAAATTGCTAATAGAGAATACCGAAGGCGAGTTATTATCTCTACTAATAATAAAGGAGAATGTGTGTCTGTCTGTGTGTTTGACTGTGGACCTAGAGGTACAAAATGTGGCCCAAACATACTTTGGAGGTGGGAATATGCACCTCGAAACCCTTTTTTGAAATTTCAAATAGAATATTAATTGATTAAAAATTAAGCGAATTATTGACGTCTTTCCTTAATAACTTCCAAACATATTACAGCGCAAAAACCCTTTTTATGCCATCTGAAAGTGCAAAATATTATCTTTCCAATGATATCAATTAAGTTGCCATACTTTTTTTCTAATTTTTATAACCTTTTAAAAATATTCTTTGGCATAATTTACAACAACACTTTTCATTTTTGAAGAAACATATCCAGTGTATATGAAGAAATACATCCAGTAAGCAGAATGATTATGTCTGCTATGTTTTCATTCTCTTTAAAGCATGTTTAAATTCAGAAAACATGCCGCTGGGCATAAATATGTTGCAGAATTTTAATGTTGAAATCAAATGCATATTTTGCAAGAGGAATAAGGAAGTGAAGATGGCGCCAAAAACAAGCAATTAGATGTTGCATGGCATAATCAGTTATTTGACTCCAATAGGGACATTTATGTAAACAAGGAACTGAACCGATGCCAATAAAAGAACATATGCTAAATTTATAGCACAATCTGAAGTTTAAAATACGTTGTTCTGTTCGCCGAAGACGGCTAGTTGTAAATATGTTCAAATACTTTTAGAAAAGTATGTTGTTGTTATCATTCGTTTCAACGCTTTGAAAAGCGATTTCACATTTCAGAGTGACTCCAATGTCGTACTAAAATAAAATCCTAGTGCAGAAGAATTAGTGAATTATTATTAAAAATGGCGCACTCTTTTTCCACACTTTTTATTTAACTTGTCTTGTTTCAAGTTTCTAAAGACGGAATTGCGTAATCGATTTTTTATCCAGTTCCTAGTGTCGTAAATATTTGAAATTTATACACTTGTGTATTCTTGATGGCAACACAATTTTTAATATGTTCAGAATATTTATCTGTTAATAATTAACAAACAAATTTTGAATTAAATACTAGTGAGGAATTCAGTTTGAATGTGAGAAATAAATGATTTGAAGATTCAATAGTAATTATAATGTATTATAATTTAAAATGAAATAGTAGAAAATAATTATAATAAAATTTATACTTTTTAGTATACTAATAAAAGTATAATTTAATAAAATCTTTTTAAAAATTATATAATATACATTTATACATAATTATAATTTAAATTGAGTTCTCAAATAAATCTTCAGTAAAAAATGTTAGAAAATCCCTCAACTTTTTGCGTTTTTAGGGAGTTAATGGACTTATAGGTTCATCCCACCTCTGCTAGAACGATTTGGATTATAACAATTACGATAAAATTATTTCCGATTCTTATACCTAACCATAAGGAATTTAAGACTCGCATATAATTCAAAATCAAATTCGATATAATGTCAAATAAAGGTATTAACAAAAAAAATGAGTTTGAAGTTATATTTCGCAAAACTTTTTTATCTTGGGATTGATTTAAAATATTCGACGTAATTGATTATATTACGTACCTCCATCGCAATAATAACAAACTCGTTTCCGCTTCCAAAGACAAACCTTTAAAAGACAACTGTGTAAGAAGTTTTGGAGAAAATATCTTACTCCTACTGAAGCATTTCAGCGGTGCATTTACACCGAGAAAACATTTTTGTGCTTATCAAACATCTTGATAAAAGTAATTTGATTTTCTTAAGCTAAATGGGAGCGTTTGAAACTAAGAATGATGTATGTCAATGAACATAATGTCGCCTCATCGCCAACACCGGGTGAAGAATTAATTACATAGACAATAAAATTTGTTTAAGAAACGAATTGTTTCTTTGTTCTGTTTTGGCGGTGAGCAGGGCATTGGCATACAGAATTGGCGATTTGAATATCGATTACTGTAAGAGCTCATTTTGTTACGATTACATAAACAGCCCATATTTTGCCCTGGCTCTGTGTTGTGAATGGGGCAACTTTAATGTACAATGGCGAAAAAAAGCACAGGACTCTGCTATAATCTGAAGTGAACACCTGAAAGTGGTTATCACATTAGTATCGACATCATCACTGATGTCGATACTCTCTCTGTACGTGTACTGAATGTTAGGACTCGAAAACCAGGTACAGCGTCATCACCAAATTAGCACTCCCTTGGCCGGCCGTTTTAATGGCTGGAATCCATCAAAATTCTCTTAATCCTTACACATCTTATACCAAAATTGACAGGTTATCACTTGAAAAAGTCCAGTTTAGCAAAAATTTAGCGATGATCCTGTGTTTTTGAGTCAATTTCAGTTGTTTTACTGGCGATATATATTTTTGGAATCTTTTGAGTTTGTACTTTTGACGTAGACTTTGCGTCTCTCCATAGTGGTCTAATGTAGTGGTGCGCAAACTGTGGGTCGCGAGAAAATTTTAGGGATTCGCCAAATTCAAAGAAATTTATTTGATAATAAAAAATATATGGCTTTTCGTCAAAAATTATCAGGTACCAGTAAAACAGTGAAATGAGATAATATTATTTATAAAAATGGAATAATTGTTTTACGAAAACTATTGCCTGTTTTCTTTGGCAACATGCAAACACAGTCATAAAAGAATTATTAAATTATTCTCAAATTGAAAAGCCCTCTACCTGCTTTCTTGTGTAATTTATTTGCAACTTGGGTTGCTCTGACGTTTAGTAGTAGTCATCTTTACTATAGCTTGTTCAATCTAGGTGTGCCCCACACCTTTCTATTTAGTCTTTATATTGTGGTCACGGCAAGAACTGTGTATTTCTTAAGTTAGTGCCTCTGTAATTCGGTTTTGCTGCTTCTTACGTTCATTCAAGTGCATTCTGTAATTCTCTTTATATTTGTTTTTGTTAATTTTAAGTAAAAACTGCAATCGGGTATGCGCTTAACACATTTTTTACATATAAAACTGTTCAGTACCGTGCTTGGAGGTCAATAATGAACAATTAATGAAAAAATATTGATATTAAAATATTTATAAAGAAAAACTTGTTTTTCTAAAATATTTTGTATGTATTTAGCTTTTTATTAATATAATATTTGATTTTTTTGAAAATTAATTATCCTCAACTATATTTTGTTGGAAACGCTAACAGGGTAATTTCTATTTAAAAGATGTAAAGAAAGAGTTAGTTCTGTTTTTGTATTACAGATTGTGGCCCTAAATTAGGCCTACTTTTACAGTTTAAGCGCGAGTAGAAATTCAAAATCACAGTAAGCTGAATTTTGGAAAATAAAAACTAATTGTAATTTTTAAATATAAAATTTTCCATCTTTGGAATAGGTAATGTTAAACATAATTATATGTTTTGAAGAAATTCATTAGCCGTGGAACGGAGCAAGAGAAAGTATATTGATTGGTTGATTGATTAAAGGGGTTTTATGGGACTTTCAGCTACAAAGGCTTTTATTCCCTATTCGTTCCAAAGTTCTTTTCTATCCGCTTCAAAAAAGAAAGGACAATTGCCATCAAAAGATATTCCTTCGCTAACCAGAGCGCGAAAAAAGGAGAGAAAGAATGATTTATTATTTACTAAAGAAAGATAAATAGATATATACATTTTAGGCGAGATATATACATTTTTGGAAAAAAAAGATTTCGACATCATACATCAAGGAGAGTGAAAAAGAAAGTAAGTGAATCATGGATGTGCGATTACCGATTGAATTCTAAATCATAACAATATTAAATCATTATATTTAATTTTGTACTTGTTTTGCATTTTTTAAGTAAGCTCCGATATCTGTATGTTTTTATTCATTGTAACCTTTGTTTACAATATATATATATGCTCGACTGACAACATCTGTTGATATATTTACTCATAAAATTTCAAGTGTCATCTTTTCTTTAATTTTTGTCTGATTAAATTATAAATCAGCATGATTTAGAAAGAGTAATCCTGGACTATATTTTTTTCCAACGCGGAAATCGCACGAGACGGACCAACTACAAAGATATTGTATATTTATAATTTTATATTTTAGCTTTAATACCCTCATAATGGATAAATGGCTAAAAATTGCCGCCAGAGTCCAGAAGATGAAAAGAATGACAATATTAATTAGAAAGACGGACCAACATATAATAAACTTAGAAAAAATTGGATGAATCCAATGACACCGTTTATACCTCAAAAATATGAAACGAAATGTGTTATCTAATAAAAAAAAATTGAAAAAATATCAAGAAAGGTTTATTAAATATGGATTTACATATTGCGTTGTTAATGGGGAAGAACATCCGTTGTGTGTTAACTGCAGGAATAAATTAGTAAATAAAAGAATGAAACATACTAAATTAAAAAGACAAAGGAAACCAAGCATAAAGATTTAGCAAAACAATCTGAAAAAATATACTACAATTCCTGAGAAGGCTTTACGGACATCCTTAGAAATTTCATATTTAATAGGGAAAAATTTTAAACCACACAATTGGAGAATCACCCATTCTTCCTTCAGCAATTAAAATGTCATCAATTATGCATGGAGAAAAATATGGTAATGATTTAAAAACGATACCATTATCAAGAGAACCGTTTCTAGCCGAATTTCCGTCATTTCAAGCTGTACAGAATCAGTTTTGTTAAATCGATTAAAAAACTCTCCTGTATTCCCTTTACAACGTGACGAAACTATTGAAATTACTTAACTGTTTTAATAATTGTTTATGTAGGAAATGTTTATGAATAAAACATATCACAAGTTTTTTTTTCATGTTGTAAAAAATTGGAAGGAAGGAAAACTGGAGAGAAAATATTTGAAATTATTTATATATATTTTCAAACAATTAACCTTATCTGGACACGCTCTTTCGCGGTTTGCACTGATGGTGCTTGAGCATTAACAGGTAGTAATAAAAGAGTAAGAGGGTTAATGAAGAAAATTGCCCCCGTAATTGAGTTCAACAATTGCATGATACATAGAGAAGATCTTGTTGCAAAAGACATTGATGAAGGATTGCACAAAATATTACAGGATGTTGTTACTATAATTAATTATACTAAAAGCAACAACCTAAACAGTCGTCTCTTTTCAATACTCTGTAATGAGATGGGTTGTGTATGAGACATTATTACTGCATACCGAAGTCAGATTGCTCTCAAGCGGCAAAAAACTGCGACGCATTTTCGATTTCAGAAATGAAGTTTACAATTTTTTGAGAGAAAAGAAAAATATATTGGCAAGTTTACTCATTAATGAAGATTGGCTCAGGAAACTCAATTACATGGTTAAGATTTTCGAAACACTTGACGATTTGAATTTAAGTCTACAGGAAGACAATACAAACATTTTAGCATCGAGCAGTAAAATTGAAGCTTTTAAGAATAAGCTGAAACTTTGAAAAGCAGAATTGTACAAAAGCAATAGAGACATGTTCCCATGCTTTTCAGAATTTACTAAAAAATAATAAAGATTTCGTGTTATTTTTAAACATAATTTCCCGTCATATGATCAAAATTGGGAGAAAACTTTTCGAAAAGGTTTGAAACATTACCACATAATGAATAAAGTTTGATACGTGATCAATTTTCTTTTGATATTTTTGAATCCAATATCCCTTTAAATGAAAAAGAAAAGTTAATTTAAGTTACAAGTGACGAAACACAGAACATTCAATTTAAGTCGCTAACTATCCAAAAATTTTGGTTATCGATTGGAAACGAATATGCCGATTTGAAGAAGAAAGCAATTAAAATTTTGATTCAGTTTGCATCAACCTACTTATGTGAAAGCGGCTTTTCAAAATCGCCATTAAAACAAAATATCGAACACGGATCCAGAGGATGACTTACGGTTTGCGATTTCCAATAGAGATACGAACATAGAAGCAATCATGAATTCTTGGCAAACGCATACCTCACATTGAATTTTTATGATGTAAAGTTTTCTAATGTATTTTTCTTTAAAAATTTTTTACTCATACGCATAAATAAAACTATTACTTCATAAAATAATTTGTTTTTTCAGACAACTAATAAGGTCGAAATATAAGCGCAAATCCCTAAAAGAAATTCACTTGAACAACGTTGGCGCTTAAAAAAACGTCTACTATCTATACAGGGTTGGCGAACAAATTTAACGCAAAATGGGGGGTCGGAAGTGAAAAAAGTTTGCGCCCCAATGGTGTGTCGGGAAAGGAAAAAATTATCACGCTTTTCGTGATATTTTTAAACTTTTATAGCCTCGCAACCACATGACATAGAGAGTTGGGTTTGTTTCATTTAACAGAGAAAGGGTGACATTGAAGATTTCAAAAAGAATTTTAGAATTTGGACTTACGGTTTACTCACAGTCGAGCTTCAAATTTGGTAAAAATAAATAAAATTTTGATGACGTCACAGACTGAGACAATTCATTCATCTATCTGAGATTCACGCGAAATATTGCTCAAGAGTTGTTGAATTACGCCGACTTTTCTGCTAAAGTTAAACGCTTATAACTCCGCAAACCAAATAACATAGAGAGTTGATTTTAGTTTCATTTTAACAAGAAAGGTAAACATTGAAGATTGCAAGAATAATTTTAGGATTTGTAATTACGGTTTAGTCACAGTCGAGCAGCAAATTTGGTGAAAATCACGAAGAATTTTGATGACGTCACAGCGACCGATGCGCGCGCACGCTTCGGTCTTGAGCGGTATATTAGCTGTATTTTAACAGATTAATGATTAATCCATTTCAGATTAATTAATTCATTTAGATTAATTCATTTAACAGAGAACGGTCATAGAGCATAGGCCATAGGTTAAAGTCACTTAGAGTTACTTTAGTCACAGGAAGTCACAGTTGAGTAATCTATTAATTAACTGTCCTTAATTAATTATTATTAACAATTGTTGATTTAATTGAACTGTCCTTTCCACCGATTTAATTGAGATGAGTTGTATTTAGTTTTATTTAACAGAGAAAGACCATAGGTCATAGATCAAAGTCACATAGAGCTACTTTAGTCACATAGAGCAACTTTAATCACAGAAAGTCACAGTTGAGTAAGGTAAGTAAGTCTACGCCCCTCAATCCCAGCGGCCGTTTTTCGCATAGACAGCCTCCCGTTAACTTTTTTCTAATATCAAAAATTAATCAAAAAATCTAAATTTCGAATATATATACATATGATGGTAATTATCGTGAACTATCTCTTTAGAAAACTTTTACGAAAATAGACATAATACTGACCCATCTTAATTAACTACACTACTTGGCTATGAATAAAATTATACTTACGACTGCTTTGGAAACCTTTTATTATGGATTCCTCTTTTAGTATCTAGATATTTGCTCAACTGAAATAAAATGAGAAAATATTTCATTTGTTTTCTTAAATTTCCTATGAGCGCTTTGTTTTCACTGCTTATCTATTAAAGTTAGAATTACAAATGAAGAAAAACATTAATCTGCCTTTAATTGTTTAGATGGCAACAATATTCTTTTTAGTATTAAAATGTTTGCATGTTTATATAAACAAACACGAAACAGAGCTTTTCTTAAAAAATATTTATTGTTTAATTCTTTTTAAATTGCATTATTGTTGTGTAGGTGCATTATTTAAATTTTCAAAAATGCTGCATTCGAAATTACTCTCAATAGATGTACTAATTTATGTAATTATTCTTCTGATACATTACATGCATTTAAAAGATAGGTAAGGCACATAAAAGATAGGTTCATAGAGTGACTAGACTCAAACATCTGAACAGCGACTTAAAAAATTGACAATAAACTGATATTCACAATATAAATTAAAGTTTAGAAACAAATAAAGCATTAAATAAGTGGGTTAAATTAATCATGATGTATTTAGTTTTCCTCATGAAAGGAACAAAAATGAAAAATGTCAAATTATATAAATACCAAATTGAAACTTCCTTGTGAATACAGATAAGTGTTTTATTGTATATGTTAAAATCATAGTGTATAATTAAGATATTTCGTAAAATGTATAGATATCTCACGGAAAAAAGACGAAGATACAAAATTGATGATTCTCTCTCTGTAAAACAACTAGCTATGTATAATCTGAATAATTATTCACAATTACCTTGTCGAATAAAATCCACTCCTTTTCATTGTAATCAGAGAACTGGTTTTGTTTTGGGGCATCAACCTTTATTTTTAAAAAAAATTGAGCATGCATGTCCAGGATCAGCCGAAAAAGTCCCAATTCTTTACTGTTTTCTGCGGATTTATCGTGATTTTTAATTATTATCAAGTAGCTAATATAAATCGAAGGGAGTGTTCTCTCATCGACTTTCTCTTATGTTAACAACATATGGCGCGTTTTGTGCTTCATAGTAGAGAAATAAACCGACGTTACGCGATAAGTGAGACCGACAAAGTGCGCGTCAATAGAGGTCTTGTTTTGCATATAAATACATACAAATTTTAATTACTTGGTGGCAATAACAGATGTTTGGAAAGATAGTATATAGTGAAGGATGCAGTTTATAAATATATTCATGCACTGAAGCACATATTAAAACAAAAATGTAACAAAAAAAGAAATATTTATGTGTTGATAACTCGTTAAAATCGGACGTCATTTTTTTTCTGCTCTGACGTAAGATTTCCTTTTAGCAAATTGATTTGATTTTTTTATTTCTTGTCTAACAACTGGAATATCTTTCCTTATAAAGACTATTTTCTCCAAAACCTTTAACCCTGTTTCAATTGAACCGAGAACTTCGGTCAAACTTGCAACTGCCTTTTGTATTTCTGATGGATATATGTCTGAGGCTTCTATAGTAGAGATTTGTTCACGCATCCTTGAAAGCTCATCGACAATCAGATCAGTAAGATCGACGACTCCATCAGTAAGATCTCAACTCCATCAGTGTTCCAGCACTCTTCCCGTTTCACTTTCGTTAAAGAACAGACAAATGTTCTTTTTATTTCTGTCACTTACTTCATTCAGAGTTTTGTATTTGTATTATATTCTTAATGACTAATAGAAAAAATTTGTAGTCCCTCAAATTTGATTTCGCTCAAGGTATTATTTTACAATGTAGAAAACTGAATATTTTAAATAACAACTATTTAGTGTATCTTCTTTTCCACTGATTAGGTCCAAAATTTCACGCACGTCTACTATATTTTAAACAAGACCACATACAAAATTTCATTTGTCAAAGCTGTTGGGTTTTTGAGTTTACATATTCGTACATATACACAAAAAACAGACCGTCAGCCTTTTGACGTATTGGGTCTAAAATGTGATAGAGATCTACAATTCTAATGATAATGCCATAATGTCTAATTTCATGCATCTAGCTGTTTGAATTTTTGAGTTATCGTGTTCACGTTGTTGAGGACTGACGAACAGACAGACCTTTAGTTTCACAAACAGACAGCAAAACGTTCTTCCCGAAACTCAAAAATTTCAAAAGAAAAATGTTAAGAAAGGTTAAAATAGGAACTATTCACTATTTTATAGCAGAATCTAATTCTCCTTTTACTCAAATGAGTCGGATAATTGTGGAATTCATCAAAGTAAACATGAAATCAATTGATATAGAAAGAAATATCCTGATATCTACCTCGGCAAAAATGCAATAATTCTATTTTTTTTTCAACACATTTAGTTGCAGACTACTTTTTACTATGTATAATATTTCGCGCATTACTTAAAACACTTTTTATATATATCACAATAAATCTAAATTTCAGATCAAAGAGGAAGAGTAATCATGGTACTCATAAGTTGTTTTTTCATCATATGTAACATTCGAACCTCGGCGTCAGGAATTGAACCCAGACCCTTCAGTTTGGTTAACTAGAAAACTGTCCACTATACAATCTCGGACATGCTGTCTGGCGTAAATTCTTGCTACCCAATATAAGTGCATAACTTAGGCATACAAACAATTAACAGCAAGATATTGTTCCGGGCGATCCATTTTCACAAAATATTAAATAAACAAATAAATAATAAAACCTTGAAAATAAATGTTCCATTAAGGTATCCGAACACGTTCGAAAGTCGATTTTCGACCAAAATTCCATTTTTACTTTCTCGTATACGAAGTATACAAAGAGAAAGTATTGTAATCGTCAAAAAATTCGAACTCGAGATTTTGACGAATCTCCACGTTTTAGACCTCCCTGATTCCGAAAAACACAATTTTGGAATTATGTCTGTCTGTGTGTGTGTCTGTATGTGTGTCTGTGTGTGTGTCTGTGAACACGATAACTCGAAAACTATTAGAGCTACGGGGATGAAATTAGGTATGTGGTCTTTAAACATAATTTGTAGGTTTCTATCAAATTTTGGACAAAATCCGTCAACGGGAAGTCTGTCTGTCTGTATGTTCGGGGTCATGCGAACGCTATAACTCAAAAACTTGAAAAGTCAGATGGATAAAATTTTATGCACAGTTTTATCGTCATGAATGTAGGTCCGTATAAAATTTTGGGCCAAATCCGTCAAAGGGTTGACTGTCGGTCGGTCTGTATAATCGCATACTTGTTCAGTTTTGAAACTAACTCCCTGCGCATGCCTACTAGTGGCAATGCCTGTGCAAGGAAGGGACGCTCCGAAACTTGGCAGTTTGCCAAAAACAAATTCTGGAGTGATTTTGTAAGGAAGCAAACATTTAGGGAGTCTCGCCAGGTCCTGTTGCGCAAAAGAATGAGCAGAGGATTTGAATTTGTTTTGATCCTTCACACAAACCACGCGTGGTTCCAACTTTGGTTTACTTGCGACGGAAGTTTATTTGACTTCTTTTATTATTCTAGTTTTCTCTGCATGTGTTAGGAGTATACGAGAAAGTTTAGGGGAGACCACTCCCGCTGGTTTTAATTTTTGATGCTTTCGATAGTTCATTCATTTACCTTTCTAAAACATATTTACTTTTGTCGGTACGTTAATTAGAAGATGAGATATTAATTGTTTTATAACAAACCAAAAACCGGAAGTGGGCGTTTAATTAGCCGAAAGTTGTCATTTAAAGGGACAGAAACCTGTCAAAAATTCTTTTAAACTCCTTTTTTTCAAGCTAATATGATGTCAGTATATTTTTAGGAAATTTTTTTAAAGTTTAGATACATAATGTGAGCGCGTGGAAAAACTAAAATTTGATTTTTCTCAAAATGAGATTTCATGCATATTTTTCAAACTTCAAACATGATAACTCAAGATATTATAATTCGATTGTTCTGAAATTTTGTGAACACTTTCTTCAAATGTTTCTCTAGTGAATGTACTAGAATAATGTATATTGTAACAATACTTTTTAAATTATGGTCTTTTATTTGAAAAATGACATAGAAAATTTGCTGAAATTCTTATAATGATTGTTCGATTAGCTCTAAAATTTTTATTTATCCAAAGAATGTTAAGATTCTAGTACAAGCACTAGTCCATAGTATGTAGTTTATTTTAGTATTAGTTTTATTTGAATTATTACAAAAGTTTGACCTGTAGCATGTTTGAAGTTTTGGGAAATTTGCTCTAAAAAGCAGCAGAAATTCAAGAATTTTGTAAATTTATAATAATTTATACTCAAAAATCATACGCTAATATTAATCTTTATTAAATTCGAATCTAAAAAACATATTTTGGTGTTTCTATTTCACAATTTAAGAAAAAAGTGCTCCGAACGTGTTCGGATACCTTAAACGATAAAGAAGGTGAAGTATATATGTAAGAAAAATATGCCTAACAAATAATTATTAAAGTCATAAATAAGCGATGAAATTACTAAACGAAAATGGGGATAACCTGCCATTTCCCTTATTAGGACATATTACTTCCAAAATTTATTCCTGATACGTTTTGGAGATAACGCCTTCTCTCGCTAATTGAAAAATTAATAGAAACAAATCATTATACTAAAAAGAATAAAAGTCCGTACTTTAAAAGAATGCGCTGAGTTATGATAATCATGGCACGTAAATATATTGACCCAGAAAATCGCGTATCTCTTACCAGAAAGGAAAAGTGTCCCCAATACCCCCAACTACGCACCACAACAGACAACCCATTCCGACGCGGGAGCTATTTTCGAACAGTAAATGAATGAAATTCTAGTATGATATACTACAAAGAATACACTATCTGATTTTCTAAGATTTGCTAGTAGTATATTTACAACTCAGAATACATTTTCTAATCATAAGCAAAACACCAACCTGAACTTCTATCTTTCGACCAAAAAAAATTTGACAACAAATACAAGGCGATTAATCTACTTCTTGAAAAATTTTCTTTCATTTACACCCTTTTAAGAAATTTTTAGCCTACATGAAAGGAAACGATAAACTATGCTACACATGATAGAAAATCTATGAAAAGTGACGTTTTTTACAAAAGAATATTTGAACTTAAAAGCAATATTTAACCAAGACACATATCTACCCGGATTTCAGCAGGGAAACTTGTCGCAATATGTGTGAATGCATTGAGCCGGAGGAGATTTTCCAGATACTCAAACAATTTAACAAAAAATGGGGGAAAAGGTAGGATCTAAATAGAAAACCGTCCACTATTGAATAATTGACACACATTCCTTGTTTCACTGAAATGAGCCGTATAGTTGTGGAACTAAAAGAAGGAAGACATGAATTCAGCTCGCATGTAAATGGAAAAATTGGAGGGAGGTAAATATTTATCTAATTCTTTTTCAGCACACTCAGCTGAAGGCAATATTTTTATCTCCAAATTGTTTCGAACTGCAACAAAAAAAACCCCTTTTTTATGCCGTAATAAGTCCGAACATCAGATAACTGAAGGAGTAACCATTTTACTTATAAGCTGTTTTCTCATCATACATAACATTCGAACCTCGGGGTTTTAAATAGAACCCTGATCCTCCTTTATGGCAGAAAATGAAACGGTCCACTATACAATCTCGGACATGCTGACTGGCGTAAATTCTTGCTACCTTATAAAAGTGCACAACTGAGGCATATAAGCTGCTCAAAGCAAGATACCTGTTGCTTATTCTCGTCGAGGACAGAGATTGATGAAGAGATGAAACAATGAAGTAAAGTTCAAGTGTGTCAAGTATTTTAGGGAGGGCCATGCAAGGTCAGAAGGGTCGTTGATCTCATGTGTTAATAAAAACATAGAACTTTTAGGTCTTTCCAGTCACAAACTCACAGTCCGCCTTGCTGCCAATACTAAATTTAGGAAAATTGTCAGTGCACACGATTCTGATAAAACGTTTGGAGTTGTAAAAATTGTGTACAAAATTTTTCCAAAGTCCTGCGCATTCAACTGAGATTGTTCAGCACACCTTATTGATATTCTTGTTCAAAAAATGGTGTAGGGTTATGTGGAGATAGATTTGGGTCTCGGTGCATATAATAAATCGTGAAACCAGGTGGCTTCTAAAGAGATTAAACTTCTTGGGAATTCAATAGATGTTTCAAAATGTCGAACAGACATTTCATTAAATAAAAAAAAATGAATGGTAACAAAAATATCTTTTTAAATTTATCTGACATATAAAATAATAGACACAGA
>BGPR01038832.1:0-14545 GCA_013235015.1 Araneus ventricosus | reverse complement strand
ATTTTATGTAGTAGAGATAAATAAAGAGTTATCTTGTTTGAGAAGTTTCATTCAATTAAGCTAAAAGTCAATTTTTCCCTTCATCAAAAACTCGTTATATAAGATAAAATTTGGAGGAAGCAATGAGATTAATTTTGCTCCCTTTTTAGTAAACATAAATTTAGGAACAAAAACAAATAAATATAGCTAGTAACTTCCTGCATATAAGTTATCATTCCTATTTCAGTTCCAAGAAAAAATTATTGATTTCCACCAAGAATTTTGCAAAGATATCAAATTTATCTCCTCTATTTTTAGATGTAATTATTATTATTTATTTTGGGAGCAGATATGTTGTTTTTTGTTTAGATTTCCAGCTGAGAGTGATAAAGTGATAAACAGCTTTTAAAGAAAAATTATGTATCAGAAAAGTGACTTTCTTCTGATTTAATTTATTTTTATCGCTGTAATTTAATACGAAATTTTTAATTTGTTTTTTTTTACTAAAAAAATGTAATGACATTTGGTTATATTTGAAGTTGATTCTTAATTCAAAAAATAACATTTGTTTATTTTCCAATCATCTTAAGGTTATCCTTCTTGATAAGTCTCAATTCAGCAAACACGCAACACATTATATCAGAAACTGAAACTCTTCAATGTATTTTGCTGTTTATTGTCGCGCCATCTATTGTTGAATTAAGATACTATTTTGCGTTCTATTGAGAAACAGTTCTATTAACTTTCTTCTTGACAAAACTGTTCCTAAATTACAGGAATGTGAGTCAGGGACGCATATTAATTTTTTTAGTGTGTTTGAGTTGATTGAGTCATTTCTTTCTCAAACGATATTCATTAAATGCAATGATCTAATTTAATTTTGGAATCTGCTGAGAATCTTGAATTTGCTCTTTGCAATAGTATGAAGCAATAGCTCAAAGCAAATAAACAACATAATTATAAGGTTTCAAGTCTATATGAATGTCCTGATTTCATACCATTACTGTGCCACTGGTAGTTGCTATATTTATTTAAAAGACAAAGGTTTAGAGAGATATTATATTCACGTTGAGCAAGCATTCCAGATGTTTAATATGATTTCTTTTTGTAACAGAAGCGACTGAATCAAGCCTATAATGCAGATCTTGCCAAACTTCCTGTAGCATGTCTCTGACGATGTACGTAATAGCAGATGTTATAAGAGCTTTCAAATCTGTGGTGGTTATTGTTCATGAAGCCGCATACACTAATGCAAAAAAAGGAGTCTGGGATTCTTGGGGCGGAAATATCAGTTTTTTTTTTATATCTGTCTGCTTCTGATTGACCCTGCATTATTATCACAAAAATGCATTTTTTGCATTGTCGCTGATTTTGTTTCCACGTGCGTCAGTCTAGGGTACTTTTTTATTCTTTGTCTCCTCATTTCGCGAATGCTTTGTATTGGTCATTACTTGTTAGTAGGAAATCGAATTTATTTCTGTTCCTATGCAAGGATATGATGAAATAAAATGTATTAGAAAAATGGCCAATTACCATGGCTAATTTGTTACTGTCAATGACTACAGTTGTTTATAATACATACACTTACTTCTTAAATTATCATCTTTCTATTTGTTGCTGCATTTTTACAATTCATTATGAATAGTCGGCTATGTATGTTAGATGCAGCTGCTTTTGTGGGTTTTATGATTTTGACATACTGTACAGTGTTAATTTTTAGCTCCACGTTTGAATTTTTTTTTCTTTTCGTTTCTTTTATTATTATTATTACTATAGTTTCTCTGAGTCATTTAGTTATTAATTAAGATTTTGTGCAGAGGGGACAGAATACTGATTGCTAACGTGGAAATTTCCGTAACTAGGAATGTTTAATTTTAACTTATATTCTTCTTAATGCAACAAACCTTGTATTGAATTGTTGTCCTTCGAATATCAACTATTTGACATTCTTCGGAACTGCAAGTGGCCGAAATTTGTATGCTCGTAAGGACAAGTTAAAATATCAATTATTATTATTATTTTTTGTCTCTAAATGCATACAGACTGAATAAAAGAAAGACCTATTTTTCAGGCTGACAGTATTCTTAGACCGAGTTACTGGCCTTCCGAAGAAGTCCATTGAACCTGAGCACCAGCTGTATAGCGCGTTTGTTCGCATGAGTATCACATCCTCCAGAAAGAATTTCCTTCTGTCCAGGACGATTAAGAACTCGCTCAACCCCGTCTTCAAAGAGGAGCACGTTTTCCACACGAACAGGTGGGACAAATTTCCATTAATTTTTCCATCTATCAGTTAAAACTGCTAGTAATAAGTTAATGAATTTCGTCGCTATTAAATTGAAATGTCATTCTAATTTCAGAAAAGAAACATTAAAAATGGAACATTTACCAAAAAAATATTTGTGCAACAATTTATTTGTCCAACAACAAGCGTTTTAGCAATTTATCCAACAATAAATTACCTCACTAACAATTTGTCCAATCGATTTTGATGATGTAGTGAAGTTATTCACAATTAAAATCAATTATTTTTCATATCACAAAAATTGTCAATACTCTTGTTAGTCGATTACTCTGGTTTTGAAATAAACATTGTATTTGCTATTTTTGGCAAATTTAAATTCGTTAGAACGCGATTTGATCGGTTTTGTGGGTAAGCCAAGCTAGTGAGGTCGCTTGATTCTTCATATACCAAGAAACGCCTACAGTCTTGTCATATGATTACGCTGCTTGTCAAATAAGCCTTTCATTTGATAAATTTGGCGAAATTATATATGTAACCGGCAATGTATGAAACGCCGGCATTCTATAGAATACCTAGGCATTTTATAGAATGCCGGACATTTTTAGGCAAAGTATGAAATATGAGAATTATTACATACTTTCACTAGGCATTGTATATAATACCTAGGCATTCTATAGAATGACAAATGCTATTTAGGCAAAGAATGAAAAGAAGGTCATGATAAGACTATTATTTAAAAAAGTGCATACTTTAAAAATACAGATGTTATTTTGAAAAAATAATGAAAAGAGTACCATTAAAAAACTTTTATTCAAAATAAGTAAAGAAAAATGAAAGTCTTACAAAACAAAATTTATGCCTTTCTTATGACAAAACAAAATTAAATATGAACCTACTTGTTGCATCAATAAAGGAAATAATTTTATTTTGAATTTCACTTAATTTTATTTCTTAAAAAATCGGATCGGTGTTGCATTTCATACTTTGCCGGTTTGCCATTTGGCATTCTATAGAATACGTAGGAAATGTGCGAAATGTTAACCGTTTCATACATTGCCGGCCAGTTTTCGGCATTCTATAAAATGCCTAGGCATTCTATAGAATGCCGGATTTCAAACTTTGCCGGTAACATATACATCAGAAGTATTCTTCTTGAGGAACAGTGCGGTGAAATCCCATTCATCAACAACCGCTGATAAGAGTTACCAACTATTGACAACTCGCATGCTTCTGAGTAAGCGTTGGCTAGGGAATGTTTTCCACGCCAACAAAACGTGCTTCGTGAGAAAGGAAAGTTAACTAACTAATTGTTTGATTACTGAATGCGTAATTGTTGAAATTTTTTAATGTCCAGAGATATTGAAAAATATCTAATTCCTTTTCAAATATTAATTTTTTTCTATCGACTTTCAATGGAACAAATTAGTTTAAATGATCATTTAGAACAATTGCAGAGTAAATGAAAGAGGAAAAATCTCTTATTAAGGACACGAGTCTGGCTCATGTGGTTTAAAATCTCAAATGCCAGATTTGACCACGTTGCGTCAAATAAGCAATATATATGGCATTTGGACATTCGAGAAATGCATGATAATTGAATAACCGCTTATTAAATGGTTTAAAATAATAATGAATTACTAGAAATATTCGTCTTTTAGTATTATGCGCCCGTAGAAAGCATTAAATATCTTTCTGAAAATAAAAAAATACATAAATATATTAGTCTTTTTTTACACAACAATTTAAAGTTTTTCTGTACAAAAATTATTTAAAAACCACTCGTTAAAAGTGTTGAATTTTAAAGATAAAACTAGTTTGTAAAAAATACATTCCTAAATTATTTAGATTCATGCTGTAGTAAAAATTTGGAATGATTCCTTTACCAATTTTCCAGGTGGTAAGATGGTAGGGAAATCTAGTTCTGACAAATATTCCAAAGAGATGACTAAAACAGTTTTAAAATGAAAATGGAATATTGAATGAAAACCAAGGCTTGTTTCCGTGTTTCTTTATTTTCGAACATTAAAATAATTAGTGAAATGTTTCATGTCTCGATTTCATGAAAGGATTCCATATGTTACATTATTAATTAGCAAAGTGTACGCTAAATGCACTTGATATGCTTTTGAACACCTGTGAAAGTAATTTCGCTATTTAATTACCTTCCCGGAATATTGTCACTTTTTTAAACACTTTTATCATTCTAATGCCAAGAGCAGGTTTCTAAAAATAATTTTTCCTTATTCAAAAATAAATTGTTGCAAATTATAAAAACTACTTTAAAATCTGTGCTCACTTTCCTGTGAAGAGAATTTGTTGGTTTGATATTGTAACTGAAAATGTATTACTCAGCATTGAATTTATCCCAAATGATTTTTTTCTGACAAAAGGCACTGATTTTTATTATACTAAAAATAGTAAATTTAATTAAATTTAAAGATAAATAAAATTATATAAAGATAAGTTAATAAAAGATAAGTTAAAATAAATAAAAAAATAATTTAAAGATAAATTAAATTTAATTGTTTTAAAAGCTTTTTGTCTAATTGTTTTTCACTCACAGCTTACTACTACGTTCAAAAAGTTCCAGGTATAATTTTATTATTGAAGATTGAATACAGATAAATTTCTTTTATTTGGTGTTCCCTTTGAAGTAACTGTCCTCTTCAAATAAGTATTTTCACCATTGTTTAAAAAAAATATGTAATGGCAGATTGCAACCTTCCTTTGTCTGATAGACCAGAAACTGACTGATGCGGCTGTGGGGAAGTGGGTGATCCATTCCATAACGTCACCAGCTGCCCATTCATAGCTTCTTTTCACCTCACCAAACCCATCCTGAACCTCGAAACAGTCTGGTAAAATAGAGTTATGAAAATTAAATTATCCAGAATTAAATCAAGAAACCTTGTGAATTTTCTCCTGGTCAACGAATCCCTTCTATCACCTGATCCAGTCACAGAACAACTTCTCAACGAAGACCCAAGTTCCATCCACCCATGTCCCATAACTTGTGCCTATTTTCTTCAACTAATACAGTACACAAATCAACCCAATTAATTTATGTTTTAAATAATATCTTCCCCCAGGCAGTACAAAAAGTCTCCAAGTATGTTATAGTAACGTACTTGGTATTACCATTAACTGTACAGGTACTACTGTCAATTATCAGTCATATATTATACTAACGTACTTATTTACTACTGTTTATTCCATCTTAATCATCTGTAATGTTTAAATGTCATTTTATGTCTAGAGAGTTTTGTTTCCATTTTTTTATTATTAGCATTTAGTTCATACATTATAATCAAGAAACTTTGTATACAGTGTATGTATTATGATGTAGCCTTAACTTTTTGGGGGGCATTTTCAATAAGTCTTTTTGCGTATGCACATTCAACTAAGAGGACACCTTCACAGCTCAGAGTTCGGGTGCATACTGCGGCGAATAGAAAAAAGAAAGTACCTTCATTGCTATACTTCGTCGGAACTTTAAAATCGTAGCCCCATTAAGAAAACTCTCCATCCAAAGTAAAAGATATATGGGAAGAGGATCTGGAGCATAAATAATCTGTTTGTGGAAGTATCGGATTGTGATGTTCTGACAGATAATTTGACACCAAGAGAGACCCGTGAACTGTCACCTTATCACGATGATACCCACGACTTGGCCTTCCCGAAACGGGAAGTTTTCAATGTCTGTAATCACGAGCTCCGTGCATGCTATGTAGGTATTTGAACTGGATGAATCCTGTTCTGACTAATCGGCCACTTGATTTTTGTTTGCTTTTTCTACAGGAAATGCCACAATTTATTTACATTCAGAAAATAATTGAAACCTTCCCTAAATTTTTGAATATAGTAGTATAATCATATATAATTAATTGTAGCATAGTAGTTCATCGAATCCCTTCTGCTGAAAATATATGCTAATTGCTTTCCCAGATGCGATCTAGATGTCAAGTGGACACTGGTGTCAAATGAAGTATGTAATTTGTGACGAACTGTAATATTGAGCTTGGGAATTCTGGGAATGTCGATAACTTCTTCGTAACCATAAAGGCCATATCATATTGCAGCGTTCTGCGAGCAGGTTACGGCATAAAAAGAGCATTACCACTCTAAAAAGTTTGTAGTGATGTCACCGGTCAGACAGGATTTCGATTATCGTGGGCTGTATTCAACCGGCGAACTACGTTACAGTCAAAGCCACACCCGATTGGCATGAATTTTTGCCGTTAACAGTTTTCCGTCACTATCGTGTCCATTTTTATGCCGGTTGAATAGAGTAAACGATAATCGAAATCCTGTCTGACCGGTGGAGTCACTACACACTTTTCAGGGTGGCAATGTTCGTTTCAGGCCGGAACCTGCTCATGGAACGCTGCAGAATGATCAACCGGCGAACTACATCACAATGAAAGTCACACCCGATTGGTGTGAATTTTCGCCGCTAAAAGTTTTCCATCACTATCCTGTACATTTTTATGTTTATGCCGGTTGAATACAGTCCACGATAATCTTAATCCTGTCTGACCGGTGGAGTCACTACACAATTTTGAGAGTGGCAATGTTCGTTTCATGGCGGAACCTGCCCCCAGAACGCTGCAGTATGATCAACCGGCGAACTACGTCCCAGTGAAAGTAACACCCGATTGGTGTGAATTTTCGCCGTTATCAGTTTTCCGTCACTATCGTGTCCATTTTTATGTCGGTTGAATGCAGTCCACGATAATCGTAATCCTGTCTGATCGGTGGCGTCACTGCACACTTTTGAGAGTGGCAATGTTTTTTCCATGCTCGCAGAACGCTCTAGTATGATATGGGTTTAACTGTGAACCGTGCCTGTCACCTCACTTGGATTCTGGCATAAGGTCTGACCAAACGTGTGTCCAGTGGACACTTAGCCGTGTGACAAAGTCTGTTGCAACTAATCTCTAAATATAATGAACCCAATTATGGGAACTTGAAATACTTTCCCTATAAATGTTTTGTTAATAAATATTTATTCTAGATTTAATGGCTGTGCGTTCTTGTGTAGTTAACATTTGACTCCAGTATGCCTCGTAAGCTTGTTTATAAGTTTTCCTTTATTTGGTAGGTCCAAGTGGAAGAGCTTCTGGCAGACCGCTCTGAAGCTGAGTGTGTTCGACTGTGATCGACAAGGACGCCACGATGCAGTGGGCCACGCCCTCTTACCCCTAGCCAATATCTCAGACAAGCGGGAACATCACTGTTTGCCACTCACTCCCATGTCCACGGTAAGGCAGTGGCTTCTGGGAAGGAAAGCAGACAGAATTATATGTATATTTTCTTAAAAAATCATGGATAAAGTTTTCTTGAGATAAATCTCAAGATCCATGATTTTTATGGGATGGGATATAATTAAATATAAAATGATGGGATATAATTAAATATAAAAAAATTGATTCATCTACTTCAAAAGCTGAGTTTCCTAACCTGATTGCTAAAAGTTCAAAATAATTGAGCCCTCAGAGGGTTAAAAATCTGTTGACTGAAATTCCATTAGAATATTTTAGTTCAATTATTTGTACATGGGAAGCGGACATTCTGAGCTAAATGTGGCTTGTCTTTGAAAAATAATAGCTTAATCCTTATACCATTTTAAACTTAAAAATGAAATTTTAAACTTGAAATGTATTAATCGATACTGGGAAGTTCCTCCAAAATTTAAGCAACTCCGATGAGTGACAAAATACTGTACTTGTAACCACTTTGAAGCTTTCTTGTTAGGTAACTAGGTTAAGTCGGCTAAGTGGGCACTAATTTTACAACATCGTAAATTTATTCTGGGTTTTAACACTTTTTCTATCTATAATTTCCTTCTTTTATGCTATCCCTATTATCACAAGCTATCCCAGATAGTATGTACACTTGCAGCAAGTGTGATTTTTCTTGATATTAGCTTGTCATGACAAACTTGACGCGTCAACTTTGCAACGAACTTCCTGCAAAGTAACAAAGTATAATCAATCACGTATTGAAAAACTCGTTTTCAATAACTTGTTTCAAGCTTGCACTCTTGCCGTGTCGAACTTGCTGCAAGCTTGCAGATTTGCAGAGCAAGATTGCTGTAAAATAAAATTGCTATCTGGGATTGTCTAGACGATATTGCCATGATATTTGATAATGCCTATGCCGATCCAAGTCAGTTACTGACCTTGGTGTTACTTTTGACACTAGACTCGATTTTACCCAACATATTGATAACATTGTCTCTAAGGCCTACACTAAACTTGGCTTTATCAAACGTAATACCAGACATTTCTCCGGTGTACTTGCTTTGAAGGTTTTATTTTTCATTATTGTCCGCTGTCTTGAGTACTGTTGTCTTGTCTGGGGCTCTTAAATTAAAATTAAAATTATTGAACAGGTACAAACTAGGTTTCTGTGTTACTCATTTTACCGAACAAATCACTATTATCCACAAGACTTATCCTCATCTCATTTATGTAGCATCTTTGGCATTCACAGTTTGAGGGTCTGACGTGATCTTTCTTGTCTTTTACTTTATCATAAGATAATTAATGATACCATTGATTGCAGTGACATATTGAGACTTTTTCTGTGCCGACTAGAAGTCTGAGGAAGAGTTTCTTATTTGTAAATGTATTTACCAGGTTTAATTACATACGTAATTTTTCTATTCATAAATTTTACAAGATTTTTAACAGGTACTCTGATGATCTTGATGTGTTTAATATGTCTTGTGGTGTTTTTAAGACTGAATGTTTGAGGCTTTTGTATTCTTGGAGTGTTTTTATTTCGTGTGCTCTTTAAAATCGTGTTGTGTTTTTACTGATTTCTGTGTCTATCTGTTGTTTTCATTAATCTGTGTTTTACGGCTATTTTAGTGTTTGTTTCTGTATCATGCACTCTGTAATTGGAATTTATTCTGTAGTGTGCATTTTCTAAATAAATAAATAATAAATAAAAAATATTCTGAATCCCATACGATGCCGTAAAGGCATCGTTTAGATATTGTAGAGCATCATAATCAACTCCCTTGTACTTCTAGGGATAGTAATATATGAAAGTATTCAGTAGACTTTACCCTTTAAACTTGTATGTAAAATTTTTGGTACTGATCTTTAATTGTAAAGGCTAATTTTAAAGCATATAGTCACAAGTACCTAGTTCCCCATCTCGTTGGAATAAATTGGCCTTCCCTAATTTTCTACTTAGAAATAATAAAGAGAAAATGTGTTTTGCGAAACCTTTTGTTCTTTAACAATATTTGAGTATTGGTTTTATAGCTAAAAATATAAATATTAATATTTTTTATTGAAGTTGTAAATGAGAGGAAAGCTGGCCTCTCTTACAGCAGTAACCTGAGAGCGGTTCGGATACTGTTATCCGATTTGTATTAAGGCAGATATTCAATAATGTAACTTTTTTCAATTATTTTGTATGCGTCAGCAGAGGTGTTTATATTGTCTTACAAGACCGTCTAGTCTGAATGTATTTTCATTGATAGCACTCTTGTCTTTGTTTTCAGTTTTGTTTCTGTTTGTTCGAGTTGATTCAAACAACTGACAGTTTTCCAGTTGCTATTATGTCAAAGATTTCATTGACTAGTTCAACAAGTCATGTTTCAGTGCATTTTTTTCCTGGGTTTATTTGTTGTCACTTCGTAGCCATGCTATCTCTCATAGGCCACTATTTTCCTATCCTACGTTTCGTTTGGATATGCTAACCCATAGATACAAAAAGCAAGGTTGTTTTGAGTAGTGCTCTTGCTTATCAAATTATTTTAAGCCCACAAAAATTACCCATTGATGTTTATGAAACTTAATCTTTTCCACGAACAAAGCTAAGGTATGATACACTTCTTTCATTCCACGATTTCTAATGTAAGAGCAGATGCTAATATGTTTTTATTTGATTCTTTACATGTGATTTATCTGTTCGAGGAATATTTTTTGTTCTTTAAAGTTTTAAATACTTCATAATTTCGCTATATTGAATCTCAAATGTAGAGTAGATACAAAAAAGTGTTTTCATATTTAAATCTAGCACACCAAAAGTAGTGAAAATTGGTTAAAAAATTCCAGGCACCAGAAAAAAATTTTTTGGTTGGCCTGTGTTGTTTATGCAATATGTATTCGAAGTTTGAATACGGTTTTTGGGATACATTAGAGAAGATTTAATTTAGCAATGTGAAAACAGAACTGTTAAGTTCTGAAACAATTTATTTCAGTGACTTTCTTTCATGTTAAAACGTTTCTATCAACTTTGTTTTCAAAATGAAGGGCTTTCTGAAGTGCCATTTAATTTTCAATGCTTTAATTATTTTACTAAAAGATAACGCATATATTTTTATCTTACTAAACCTAAAATATATGACACTAAACATATTTTTATCATGCAATAACAAAATGCTCTCTAATAATTTTATTTCATTTTTTTCATGTTGTTGCTATCTGGCAACATCCGGCAATTCCTATTGGCTCCCACTCAACAGCCAGTGATGAACATTGGGCAGCTCTTGGTCGGTCTTTTCTATTCAGCCACTCAAAGTCGACTTGCCATTCACGTGATCAAAGCCAGGCATTTGAGGCTCGACCCAGAAGGTCACAAGCGGAATTTGCGACCGCTCAACAAAGGAAAAGGTAACATAAACATAAAACCCAGAAAACTGTACTAAATCAATGTGAGGTCACAAGCGGAATTTACGACCGCTCAACAAAGGAAAAGGTAGCATAGCCATAAAACCCAGAAAACTGTACTAAATTAATGTGAAATGTGTAGTGCATTATTTTTGTTGAATAGTGTTCAGATTTTAAACTGATCGTTCAGCTAAAATAATATATAGACATATCAATCTCGAAGTTCCATAGTGAAACACCCGACTACACTACTCATTAGCTTTTTATTCCGACGGGTAACTAATTTTGGGATAATTTTACAGCGAAAAAAATTATTATGATGACATATATATGAATTCCACGCAGTAACTAATTGATTAGATAGGACAATAGTATGCCCCCCCATTTTCTGTAATACATCATATTCTAGTTTTGTCACAGTTTATACAATGCTCTTTATATAATGAGGTATATTATTTTAAATGAAGTTCATACGTTTTCTCATAGTTTATATAATGCCCTTTGTGTTATGAAGTATGTTATTACAAATAATAGTTCATGCATTTTGTCTTAGTTTATATAATAACATTTATGTAATGAAGTATGTTATTATAAATGAAATTCATAGGTTTTGTCATAGTTTATATAATGAAGACCTTGAAAAATAAGATGTTTGCATCTCCTTCCATCTTGAAAAATAAATATGACAATAATATAAGTAATTGAGTTATTTGATAAAGCGGAAAATGCATATTTTCATTTAGCATATTTGTTTTGACGCTTCTGACAAAGGAGAAGATGCAATTAATGAACGAAAATCATTTAAAATATGTAATGTTATTATTTTATAATTCTTCTTCCTAATAAATATAAAGCATAAGTTTTGTCTGAAATTCAGCAATAAATACTCTCTAATAGTAAAAAATACGATGCCGAATTGCAATGATATGCATTATTTGGTTACTGAAATTGTGTTTCTTAAATTATGCACATGATAATTGAAAACTGAATATTTTCATTATTTTTTTCCGTAGAAGTCTTTGATACTTTTGTAAAGGTGACTTTAATGTGTGGTGGCCGAATGGCAATGATATGCATTATTTGGTTACTGAAATTGTGTTTCTTAAATTATGCACATGATAATTGTAAACTGAATATTTTCATTATTTTTTTCCGTAGAAGCCTTTGATACTTTTGTAAAGGTGACTTTAATGTGTGGTGGCCAAAAAGTGAAGACCAACCGATCCCAAGTGGTGCCAGAAAAGTCGGATCCTATGTACAACCACAAAAGTGACTTTGTAGTTCCTCCTACCTTCCTACAGGAGTCCAGCGTTGTGATCACTGTTATCATGAAGGGGGTGCTCGGACGGTCGTTGCCTTTGGGACGAGTCACTGTCGGACCCTACGTCGAACTGGCTAATGGGACTCAGACCCAGTGGGGAAGGATGGTCAACGACAATCGTTCTGTTGTGCAGTGGAGGAACCTGTATTTATAAATTGCATGTTGCTGTAATGAATGTTCGGTGCGTTTATCGCTTAAAACAGTTGCTTGAAGTCGTGAGTCATTCCAGCTTAAACCGCTGTCACTCATGCTCATTATGTTAGATGATGTATAAATATTGTACTTTTTTTTACTTTTTTCCCCTTTGGTTGGAACCAAACAGATGAATTGTCTACAGTCTTATGTAGCCCTTCGTATTATATCTGTCTTTATTAATCAGCCAAGAATTTTCTTCAATTATTATTTAATTTTGTCTGGACGAATCTTGGACTATGATCTTGAGCTGGTCTCAAGCGACAGGAAATCCAGCTAACATTCTCTTTATTAATGAGAAAAATCCTTTGTTATTGTGTACATATCATCTTACAGACGCATCGTCAACTGTAAAGTCTCTTCAAAAGATGACAATGCCGATTTATGTAAAAATCACTTGCAAAAAGTGTCATGTTAAAGGTTGAAAGTAATAATCATGATGTTCATTCTGATGATGAATTAAGAATGATAAAAAAATATGATTCCGTTTTCGTAAGACTTTGGAATATAATGTTAATTTCAAAGAACATTTTTATGCTAATTACAAAAAAATCATTGTTTAAGCCGTTTATAGGATGTTACTGGCAAGATAGTTACACTAGTAACAAAATACTTTACCTTTTCCTTACGAATGGTGCAGATACGGAGGGAAGATTTAGTACCAGTAGAATCCCTCCCCTAATAAAAAAAATGAATAATAAATGCTGCACCACTAAGCGATTAATATTTCACGTCCTACTGGAACTAATCTCCTCCCTATAATTGTCTTGAGGATATTTTTACATTCCAACACTTTTGTGCCATCCCAAATGTGACGCCTTAGGTTTGCTGCTAAGAGGAAAAATAAAACTGAATAGCTGCGCCTGAGGTAAAGAGGGGCGGCCCAGATGTGAACTTAGAATGAATAAGAAATTAGTTAAAGAACTGTTTTGCTTCTTCCTGAAAATCCCCGTTTTAAAAGGCCATTTTGATATTTCAATTGCACGTCATCTACATATTTAGTTAAATTCGCTCGACTTATTTACCTTTTTACGAAAAGACTAAAATTGTCTGCCTCTTTTTTTCCTCAGGCCATTTTGTATAATTGTGTAAGGCAAGTTTATTTTGAGATAATTGGAACGCTCAAAATAGATTCTGTATTCATAACATAATTAAAAGAGGCATTATTTTCCTTCTATCACTGGTAAAACAATTCTAATCTGTGTTAAAATTATTAGAGATACGTTAATAGAATAGTAAGATTTTATGGAATAACAACTGCAAATATCTATATAGCTCTATTTAGAACGGTGAATCTGTTGATTTTGTAATAAAATTTGTACAACAAATGATTGTTGATGTTTATGATATCGATAGAATGTTGTTTTATCTAATTTGTGTGTATGTAATTTTTACTAGTTCCACAAAGTCACAGTAGCGATCAGGAGAGAAATAAGGATATATGCTGTTTTATGTTTTTCAGTTTTGATTCCTTTGTACATAGTTTAACATGTGATAGCAATTTTGTAAAAAACTTCAAAATATGATGTTTCTCCTTTATAAATCTTCACGTTTCTTACCCCTGTTATTTTTTTAAATTTCTTATTACGTAATTAATAATTCTTGCATTCAGATGATTGTTATATATGTGTTCCAGGGAATCAATCCCTGAAAAGTAGAAGAAAACGATATTCAGATGCGTGAATTACATCATTGGGAAGATTAATACCTGGATAAAACTACCTATTTTAGTGGTTATGAATATACACCCGATTATATCATAAAAGTATATAATCGGTTATCATCATACTCTTCACACTTGTATCCAGTGATTGCTAAGTATTCTTATAGCAATGTAAAATAAATATTTTAATGAAATTTATAGATTTTTCAATGAAGACTCTACATCTACGAAGCTTGGCAATACAATAATCAAGGTCATTTACGTTTAGAAACATGTTCTTTTTAGAAAAATACCGGGAAGAGGGTTCACTGAATTCGTACGTTGTATTGGAATTAGACGACACTGTAGGTCGTTATACTGGAAGTAAAATAACATAGTGCATAGGGAAACACAGTTGGGGATTTTATCACTGGTCGTTATAATTTAATGGTCTTTATAATGTGTGGTCGTTATAACGAGCGTTATAAGTGTATTTGCCCCTATTTGGTTTTATTTAGCGCAAGGCTTCTTAAACT